>APFE031143106.1:49113-88344 GCA_000404065.3 Pinus taeda | reverse complement strand
GGGAACAATGAAAGCTACATTGCATCCATAAAGAAGGAATTGGGGAAAAATTTTGAAATGACTAATTTGGGCTATGTTCATTACTATCTTGGCATTGAAGTAACCCAACATCCGAAGTCCATATTTCTTTCTCAAAAGAAATACATTGGGGATCTGTTGAACAAGTTTGGCATGACAGAGTGCAATCCTCTTACTACTCCAATGGAACAAAACTTAAAGCTCACATCTATTGAAGGAAAAGAGTTTGAGGATGCAACAAAGGATAGACAACTTGTAGGAAGTCTCAACTACCTAACTACTACCAGACCAAACATTTCATTTGCTGTTGGAATCCTCTCCATGTTTATGCAAAAGCCTTGTGAGGGACATTGGTCTACTGCAAAAAGAGTTCTAAGGTACTTGAAGGGAACTCAAGACTTTGGAATAAAGTATACACACGGGGACGACTTCAGCTTGATTGGATACTCTAATTTAGACTTCGATGGAGACAAAGAAATGGGGTATCTACTTCAGGATATGCTATGAGTCTTGGATTAGGAGCTGTCTCCTAGAGATCACGCAAACAATCAATTCCAGCATATTCCACAACAAAAGCAGAATATGTGGCAGCAGCTGAAGCAACAAAAGAAGTTGTGTGGCTCGAGAAAATTCTTGAAGATTTGCAGGTAAAACAAGTACAATCAACTCCAATCATGATTGACAATACCTCTACAATAAATTTGGCCAAGAATCCAAAGTTCCATGATCGAACAAAGAACATCAATACTAAATATCATCTAATTCAACATCATGTTGAGGCCAAAACAATCCATCTCCATCATTGTTCCACAAATGAGAAAATTTGTAGACATCTTCACCAAAGTGCTTGGAAGAGAAAAGCTTGAATGATTCAGAACAATTCTTGGACTCACCAGAGCCCTTCAAATTAAGGAGGGGAATGTTGACACCTAATCCTCATGATTGGGTGAATATATGTAAATAGATAAATAAGTAATATGAACAGTCATCGGGAGATGAAATGAACATTCTCTCCCTCATGTATATAATGAAGACCTACCTGATGGAATAATATGTATGAATCATTTTTGCCTTGAGTTACTGCCTGGCCTGACAGATATGACATCACACATCTCTTATGCAAATTCTGGTCCCGGCAACAGAACCATTTGTTGGCTTGAGGGGGTTTGACCCAGGTTCAACTTTAGTTAGCCAAACAAATCCCTACACTACTAGCTCTTTCGGCATCAGCCCACGGAGCACGGACTAAAGTCTCACCCGAAGTAGTATAGTGGGATGTTGGAACCAATTTTGCACACCCTTGAGATGGTTGTGATGTTGGTTCATTCCAACTATGCCTGCCTTCACGCAATTTTCTTTGCTCTCTTCTCCACCCTTCAGTACCTTCGCGAAGTGTTACAATCAGCTTCTGTGCAACCCTAACCAAGGGCTAAAGTCATTTTGCACTACTAGGGCAGCGAACTATAATATCTGCCAAACTAGGCTAAGTATTTTACTTATCTTATTAACAGACCTTATTTAGCTTTGTGTAGATAGATTTTCTTATGTGTGTTCACTTAACCAATACATTTATACACATTCGTGCATCATATAAGAATTAGAAGTGAAATTCACACCTAATATAACATATGCATAAACAAGAAATAAATACACAAAAATGATAGAAAACTTCTCGTTATTAATACTTCTAGATGATTACAGACTCAACTTGCCCTACGCACTCAGCTAGGGGTCCGCACAATTAGCAGCGGACTTCTAGGCCTCTGCACACTCAGCTGTAGAGCCTCTAACTATGCTACGACCCAAAACTTAGACTTACACTTCAGAGCTATCTCGCATACATCATATCTTCATTAGTCATCTCTTGCCTTTAACTACTTAGAGCTTAGCTCTATTTATAAAATCCCCTGGTCAGCAGACCATGGATAGACCTTCTACAACCGACATTACATTATGAAAATAAGGGCAGACAACCCTATGATTATTTAACAACTACACTCTCCGCGCCCACAAAATGTGGAGTCTTTACATTGGAATTACAAAATTGGACCAAAATATGGGCTCTTAGCACCAAACAGCACTTAGCGGATCCCGTACCCAACACTTGTGTAGGGCATGAATCTCTATCCTTGATGGACAACTTCTCAGGCTACAATGAGATTCTGATTTTCCATACAAACCGGTACAAGGCCTCTTTCACCAACCCTTAGGGAACCTTTACATATAAGGTTATGCCCTTTGACCTTAAAAATGGTTGAGCCACCTTTTAGTGGGCCATGAATTATATATTCCACAAATTGGCTCATTTGATGTTGTCTTATTTAGATGACCTTACATTCTGTTCCAAAAGGTGCTATGAGAATATTGATGATTTGTGAGTTGAATTTCATTGCTACCAATAGTACAACCTGGTGGGCCTCAGTATTGCAGCAATAATGCTGCAACTCCTGGGACTCCCTTCTTTAATTTTATCAACACGGTAGTTCGTAACAAACTTGGAAGCGACGGTGTTGTATGCACAAGTACTAGCTCTTGCCATAGCTGTCACTTGGTCAGCTGGCACAAGTCCGCTAGGGGCTCAAGCCAACTTTTATGAGCTCTGAGAAGAAGCTTGTTAACTGATGGATGGAAGCTAACTCGAAGGAAGCTAATCTGCTTGTGAAATGAAACTGAAAAGCTGAAAGAAAGTGCAAAACCTAGCAAACCCTAATTTTACCAGCTAGTCCTACTGATGCAAAAAAGAGGATGCAAGCTATTGAAAGAGATTCCATTACTTCTAGGAAGATAAAATACATGTGTCTAAGCTACTTATCTCTGAAGAAAACATCTTTTTGTATTTTTGAATAAGTTGTCAGAAGTATCATGCATGTGCTTTCACTGTTTTCGACTGTGCAGAGGTGGATCAGCGAGAGGAAATGCTTGGAAGAGGTCAGGAAGGTTCAGAGAGGATCTAAGGGGTCCCTAACACCCTTCTAGAGAGTTTCAAAAAGTTTGGCTATCAAGAAACCTTATTCGTGAGCTTCTACAGGAAGTCTGCAGGGGTTCTACAGGATGTTATGGAATTTCTACAGGATGTTCTGTGATTTTCTACAGGATGTTCAGAAATGGGATTTTGGAGGATGGATGGATGAAGAAAGATGAAGGAGTGGGTATGGAGGTGAGATAATGGTGTAAGTAGGTCTAGGGCTTGGTGGATGGAGTTGAGGAGAAGATGTAGATGGCTGGATTTGTTCAAGGAGAGATAAGGCAATGCTACACAATAATATGGAAAGTAGGTCAATGTGAGGGAATGTGGCAAAGGTAAGGCAAGGATCTGAGATGGAGGATGAAGCAGGTAGGTTGGATGGAGTATGGGAAGATGGAAGGATAACAAGTACTTTGCAAGCGGTTTTTCAAACTGAACAAAGAAACACTTAGAAAACCTATGACCTAGTTCACTCTAATCTAACCTAAGTAACAACAAAAGGAAATGAACAGAAGTTTATTCGAAATGAAATAACTATGCAACTAAGAAATCATAAACTGAATCATTTAAACACAACTAATATCAGTGTCTGCAAATGAAAATTCCAACACTAAGGATTGCATGACAAAGAAAATAACCATTTTGGTGGCAAGCAAAGGTCACTTGGTCTAGCTCATGTCCACTGAGGGGGAGTAGTCCAAGGTGCTTGGTAGCCTTTTTATGAAGATCTTCCCTGTGATACATATCAAGTAAATAGAACATGAAAAGCTTTTTATCATCAAAAAAACCTAGTAACAAAAGCAATATTTTAATCTAAATAACAATTTTATTCTAAAGAATGCAGCAAAGACACATGAAAGTAAACAAAGGAGGTACTGGGCACTTGAGATGGGCCCAACCCCAAGAGCTACAGCCTCCTAAGAGAGATTAGAGTTGGTGCAATGCTGGATTCATATTTATTGATCAAAAGAATAGTTACATTCCAAAATTGTCCACAAGGAAAACTAGAAAATGTGCTGGAATGCAGAGCTAAACTATTGCCTAAAAAATGACTAAAATTGAACTACAAACTAGCTAACTTCTACCTACAAAGTGACTAACTGAAATGAGGCCCTAAGCCCTCTTATTTATACAAATTGAGGACTGCAAGAGTCCTCCTAAACTTTAGGGACTCGGTTGCCCTTGAACTCCAAGCTGATGGTGGAGAATTTGAGGTAAGGGCCCATAAATGAAGGGGACACCTTCCTACAAATCCTCTCCACGAATTTGGCTGCCAAGTGCTCATTTAAACCTTTGATTTTGTCTCCAAATTGACCAAAAAGACTACACAAAGCACACATTAGACTTGTTGGCATAATGACTAACCCCATTCACTCTATTAGCATAAATATAATAAAAAACATGCAATAAAATAATGAGAATGGTGGATTAATTCGAATTAGGAGGTTGAATGAGCCCATATAATTATCCATTTTTGGGGCTCATCACAACTTGTGCTTGGTCCCTCTCAAGTGCACGTTCTATGTCAATGCAGGATCATTTTTGGGCTTCATTTTGTTTCAACAAGGCATCATGGTAGACCACATGAAAGTCTAGGAAATTCATAAGGTCCTCCTACCCAAGTCATTCCATTCAAATGGGATGATTAAGCTCAACAATCATTTGCTTCTTTGAAGGACACATCATCACAAGCATCACTAATAAGCTCGCTTAGATACATTTTGTACCTCAAAACATTTAATGTGGTCATCGCAAGTGAACTTGTCCAAGATGGAGGTGATAATAAAGAACACACCATCTATTATATCAGAAAGAACCTGCCCAAGCCTACCTTCAATTATGAGATAGCTAAAAAAATCACCTTAGCCATCGTCCACTTGGTACAGAAGCTTAGGCATTACATCATTTTCTGACCACTACAGTAGTTGAAATTATAAATCCCATGAGATACTTTCTTACCTAAAGAATGATGAATCATAAATTTTCTTAATGGATATTCATCATGTAGGAATGTGTAGAAAATCGATGAGATTTTAATTTTCTAATATGAGAAATTTGAAATAATATTTCTTCTCACATAAACACAAAATTTCTCTACTAGATATAGAGGAATATGAACATAAATAAAAGAATATTCACAAAACACAATTATCTAGGGAACCCAACTAGGAAAACCATGTCCTTGATGAGATTTTTATTGATAGCAAAACTGACCAATTGATCTTTGACAAAATACAATTGTTCTAATCTGAAAGACACACTTGTATTTCCTGCTTGTTCTAAGCTTGAAACCCTTGCAACATTGTTGATCTTTGCTTCCCTCTGTTAATCAATGCACAAGCTTCTCTTGCACACTTTTCTTCTCGCAAGCTCCACATACAAACTCGTGCTTCTTATCGCTTGGTCTCACCAAAACAATGATTAAACCTGTGCCTTCATTCCTCCTTTTAAAGTCAATTCAAATGGTTAAAATTAGTGATATTTCAAATTAAGGAATGATTTTGTGATTAATAGAGTTAGCATGAGTTAACTACTCATGCAACTCATCCTATTTCAAGTCAACCGCTTGTTAGGTCCCTATAATACTAGTGATTCCCCCATTACTATTGTCATTGTAGGCCTTATTGTGATTCTTGTGCCCCTATTGTCCCCATATTTTTACTATTGTGCCCCATAGACACCCACTATTGTTATTATTGTGCCTTTATATTATTATTGTTATCTCGGCTTTGATTATATTGTGACACTTTAGACTCCTATATATAGAAAGGAGGTTTTATCATTTGTACAATCCAAGAATTGTTTATTTCTGTAATGTAAAGGAGATTTCCCCCTCAAAGAGGCTCATTTTGAATTCATTGATCTATCATTTCTATCTTTTTGTGAGATGGTTTCATAACATTTGGTATCAGAGCTTTGGATTATAGGGTTTCTTTGCTCCAAAACAGGTCATCATGTAATTTTAACTATAATTTTTTTTTTACAACATTTTAGAAACAAAACAAAAAAACCCATTTGAGCTTAAATCATGATGAACCTCGGGTCCAAATTTCAGATCTTGCCTCTCTATAGTTTTAGAGATATGATCCAAGGAGGTTACAGTTTTTGTTGGCTCCCAAATTACATCCCAAACAGGTGACCTTGGGAAAAGCACCATAACATTCTCGTTGAGTATTAGATTGAACTTTCGTAAGATTTTACAGAAATAGTACGGACTATAGTTGTCTATGCAGTGTTTTCAGGTCCTAAGATTGAAATAGTGACACGTGGCACTTCATACAAGTTCTCTCTACTGAAAAAGTGTATAATCAGGTCATCTTGGGAGATCTGGCATAATGCTTTCTTGGAGAATCCAATTTCATTCAGACTAGTGGGATTGGAAATGGGACTCCAAGGGCTACTACAATTCAGAATTTCATATCTTCAAGATCCGAAATTTCAGAGATACATCAGATTCAATATCGAGATCCTAGAAAGTGAAAAAAGGTGGGTAGTTTTTTAAAATTTTTCATATAAAATTTGGTTTGAAAAATCAGTTTGAAGGAATTCAAAGGGCATAATGAAGCATAATTATCATTAATTGATGCCCTGAAGAAAGAAAATGGAAACACCTAGTAAGCAACCTAAAATCTCTAGCATGACTCATGAAGAAGAGGAAGAAATGCAACATGATATATCAAAATTACGAGACCAAGTGAAACAAATTTCACTTTCACAAAAAGTAACAGAAACTAAGATGGATGGTTTAAAGAAAGACATGGAAGATAATATGGATGGTTTAAAGAAAGGCATGGAAGATAAGATGGATGGTTTAAATAAAGGTGTGGAAGCTAAGATGGATGGTATGAAAGACAACATTGAAGATTGGAAAAACGACATGGAAGGTTGGAAGGAAGGTTTGACAAAGTTGCTATAAGAAAGGGTTCCTAATGGCGAAAAGGCAGTAGAGAAAATTCAGAATGAGAAAAAAATAAATGCTAATCATGATTCAAAGAATGAAAACATTGAATATTTGAAGAAATACGTGGAAGGTTTGAAGGAAGGTTTGACAAACTTGTTACAAGAAAGGATTCCTAATGGTGAAAATGTAGTAGAGAAAGCTCACTATGAGGAAAAAAGAAATGTTAATAATGATTTCATTGACTCCAACTTTGGAATAAAGATGTACCACATTCCAGAGATCAACATGAGGAAGTTTGATGGCAAGGATCCCATAACATGGACACTATAGATGGAACAATATTTCGATCTCCATAATGTGAAAAACACAAAAAAGGTACGCATTGCAACTTTTTATTTGGAACCCAATCAATTTGTGTGGTATTGATGGCCTTTCTCCCATTAAAAAATTGTCACTTAGTCAATTTTTACAAATGAAATGATAGCACATTATGAGGATACAAAGAGCAACACCTTCGTTAGCCAATTGATAAATCTCAAACAAAATGGTCCAATGGTGGATCATATTGAGGACTTAAAAAAAATGAAAACAAGGGTAAAATATATCCTAAAGGAGCATAGGATTGATGTGTTCACATGGTCTTTAAAGGATAGAATCCAACATGAGGTTCGCGTTTAGGAACTTGATTCATTGGAGGAGACATTCAAGTTGGCAAGAAAAATTGAAAGAAAAATTATGGCAACAATGAAGCCTACCAATCACAACTATAAAAGTGGAAGTGTTGTTTCCCCTAGCCTTCCACAACCTACAAGGTTGACACCACAATAATTCGAAGAAAAAAGAGCAAAATGGCTTTTACATTTGTGATAGAAAATACACTAAAAGGTCATAAGTGTGGTGAGAAGAAATTATTTTACGTAGATTGTGAAGAGGAAGAAGAAAAGGAACAAGAAACATCAAAAGAAGAGGATACACACCAGGAACAAACCCTAGAGAAAGAAGAAATGAATCCGACCATATTTTGTAACACATTGGCCAGAATAGCTACTCCTCAAACTATCAAGATAGAAGGACATATCAAGAAGAAAAAGGTAATATTGTTGCTTGATTCAGGCAGTACCCATAATTTTATTCATTGTAAGATACTGAAGGTATTGAATTACTTCCTATATCCAACACCAGTGTCAAGTGATGGTTGCAAGTGGAGGAACCATAAATTTCTTTGGTAAGTGACATAATATCAAGCTATCCATGGGAGAATATGTATTGGATATCCCAATGCTTTCCATTCCAATGGGTGGTGATCAGGTTGTATTAGGAGCTGAATGGCTACAATCCTTGGTTACAATAGATTTTAATTTTCAATAACTCTTCATGAAATTTTGTTCGAAAGGAAAGGAAGTTGAATAAAGGGTATCACAAGGAAACCAAGAAAGATAATCAACTCTAATGGAATGACAAAGATTCTAAAGAAAGAACAATGAGACATAATTGCACAATTATTTTTGCTAGAAGTTCCCACATCAAAATCATCTATTTCTCCAGATCTCCAAAAAGTCTTGAACAATCATTCCAAGGTATTTTAGACTCGCAAAGGCCTCCCACCTATTCGTGATCGTGATCATGCTATTCATTTGATTCCTGGAAGTGTTCCTCCAAACATCAGGCCTTACAGATATCCCTATGCCCAAAAGAGTGAAATTGAACGTATGGTTGAGAAAATGCTATAGGCTGGTATAATTCAACCTAGTCAAAGTTATTTCTCTGCTCTAGTAGTATTGGTGCACAAGAAGGATGGATCATGGTGCATGTGTTCGAATTATAGGGAGCTAAACAAGGTCACTAATAAAGATAAATTTCCCATTCCTGTCATTGATGAATTATTGGATGAATTACATGCATCAATTTACTTCACCAAGTTGGATCTTCATTCAGGCATCAAATCAGAATGAAGACTAAAGACATTCCAAAAACAACATTTAGAACTCATGAGGGTCATTATGATTTTTTGGTCATGCATTTTGGACTTACCAATGCACCTTCTACATTTCAAGGTTTGATGAATTCCATTTTCAAACCCTTTCTTACAAAATTTGTGTTAGTATTTTCTGATGATATACTAATCTACAACAAGTCTTGGAAGGATCATGTTCAACATGTTTATAGCGTGCTCAAACTATTGGAGGAGAAACAATTATTTACAAAAATATCCAAATGTCCCTTTGGAGTACAAGAGGTGGTATATCTGGGTCATATTGTATCTCATGAAGGTGTTAAGGTAGACCCTAGAAAAATTAAAGCCATTAAGGAATGGAAAATCACCACATTCATAAATCATCTACGAGGATTTGTTTGGTTGACATCATATTATCAAAAGTTTGTTAAGAATTATGGGAGAATTGCAGCACCTTTAACAAAATTATTGAAGAAAGATGCATTTTCATGGACTCTAGAAGCAACGAAGGCCTTTGAACATCTTAAAGAGGCAATGTGCCAAGCATCGGTCTTAGCTATGTCAGACTTCAAAAAAACCTTTATTATGGAATGTGATGCCTTACGAAATGGAATTGGTGTTGTTTTACTGCAAGAAGAAAGACCCATTTCTTTTGAAAGTCATCCAATCAAAGGAAAGTATTTTCACAAAGCTATTTATGAGAAGGAAATGTTGGCAATACTACATGTACTTAACAAATGGAGACCCTACCTAATGGGAAGACACTTCAAGGTAAAGTCGGATCATGATAGTCTTAAATACGTTTTAGAACACATATTATCTTCAGAAGAGCAGCGAAAATGGGTCACAAAGATGTTGGGTTATGACTTTGAAATCATCTACAAAAAAGGGAAGCAAAATGTTGTGGAATATGCGCTATCAAGAAAGGATGAGGATGTGGAAGCATTTCTTTGCGCCATTTCTATTATCCAATTAGATTGGATAAATAAAGAAAGGGGTGAACGGAAGAATGACGAAGAAGTGTGGGCACTCATTCAAAAGTTACAATAAGATCCCAGTACATTTGATACATTTAGCTGGAAAAATGATTCGTTATGGAACAAAGATCGCTTATACCTACATAAGAATTCCCAACTAAAATAGAATATCGTTATGGAAATGCACACTTCTCCCTTAGGAGGGCACCCTCAATTTTTAAAAACTTACCACAGGGTTAAGAAGGAATTTTTTTGGGATGGATTTAAATCTAATTTTCAAAAGTTTGTGGCAGAATGTTTGGTTTGCCAACAAAATAAAGTTGAAATAATGAAGACCCCAGGTCTATTTCAACCTTTATCCATTCCAAGCCAACATTCGAAGGAGGTTTCAATCAATTTTATCACAGGTTTACCCAAGTCTGAAGGACAGAGTGTCATCATGGTGGTAGTTGACAAAATTACCAAGTATGCACACTTTTGTGCATTATCTCATCCATTTAAAGCTAGTACAATTTCTATTGCATTTATGGAAACAATTCAAAAGCTACATGGAAACCCAAAGATTGTTGTAAGCGACAGAGATCCCATTTTCATTGGAAATTTTTGGACAAAATTATTTTCTTGTCTTGGTACTCAATTAGCTAATAGCTCATCTTTTCATCCTCAATCTGATGGGAAAAATGAGATAGTAAACAAATGTTTGGAAGGATATCTTCGTTGCTTTGTCTTTGATAAACAGACACAATAGACCAAATGGTTGCCCCTGGTTGAGTGGTAGTATAACACTTCCTTCCATACTGTAGCAAAAATGACCCCATTTACGGCACTTTATGGATATCATCCACCATCCATCACATCATATTTAAGAGAAAATTCTAAGGTTCAAGTAGTGGAAGACCACATCGAGCATCAACAACAAGTTCTCCAAATATTAAAGGATAACCTCACTTTGGCATAGATAGAATGAAATAATAGGCAGATCAACATCACATCAAAAGAAGTTTTGATATAGGTGACTAGGTATTCCTATGGCTAAAACCATATAAAGAAATGTCCCTCAAGCAAGCTAAGAAGGATAATAAATTATCACCAAAATATTATGGTCCATACAAGGTGTTTCAAAATATTGGCACTATGGCATACAAATTGGAGCTTCTTGTAGCTTCTCGAGTGCACACTGTTTTCCATGTTTCGTGCTTAAATAAGGTTATATGTGACAAGCTCCTAATTCAAACAATATTGCCAAAACGTGAGGAGGAAGGAAAAATCATATTGGAACCTAAAGCAGTCATAGAAATAAGAACTCAACAGCTATGAAATCAATCAATTTCAAAGTATCTCATCAAGTGGAAGAACTTACCCACTAAATATTCCACATGGGAGGATGATAATTTTATATAGAAGCATCCATAACTACTCAAGCGTTGAGGACAACACTTTTTTGAAGGAGAGGGGCATGTTAGGTTCCTATAATACTAGTGATTCCCCCATTACTATTGGCATTGTAGCCCTTATTGTTATTGTTGTGCCCTTATATTATTATTATTATGTCGGCTTTGATTATATTATGACCCCTTAGACTCCTATATATAGAAAGGAGGTTTTTTCATTTATATCATCCAAGAATTGTTCATTTGTGTAATGTAAAGGAGGTTGTCCTCTCGAAGAGGCTGATTTTGAAGTCATTGATCTATCCTTTCTATCTTTTTGTGGGTTGGTTTCATAATTCCACTTGAAACTCAATCACTTTTGTTTTTCCTCAATCATCTCACACTAGAAAATCAAGAAATTGAATTTCAATTTCATAACATTTGTTAGTGAGACCCTAACTCATCCTAAGTTTTAGGGATTTATTCCTAAATTATAGGAACTCGAGTCATGCAAAAGAAGGAACTTGTTTTGGCTTATATGATTAAGGAACCCTTTTCTTGTTAACATTTTCAACACTCCCTCTTAGCGAGGAAGTTATTTATCGAAGGATCTCATCCACTTGGATTTGTCTCCAATACTACCATGTTCTCTGCTGCTGCAGTTGCTCCCTCTAGACTAGAAGTATTCCTTTCTTTCCTTTGTGAAACCTGATTTTAAGACCTTTTCTTTCCCACCATGCTCTATGATTCCATCTCTTCTCTATTATGTGCACTTCCTATCTTGTTGCTCAAGGCTACTCCCTCTAAAATCATGCATTCCAGCTCCACAATATGCCACTATCAGTGAACACAACTCCTTTAGGTCACTAATATTTGCCCCAAACAATTTACCCTCTAGCTTCTCCTTTGTCCATCATGGATGCCAACTCATAGGGCCTTCAACTTTCCTACTACTTTCCTCACTGTTGCTCCACAAAAGAAAAGTCTTAGGCCAATCGAGGATGCCCACTCTCACTGTAGAAGTCCATCTCTACACAGTGAACTAGGGATAAATACTCCCTCAGGAACCTGTGGTTATCATGGTCCAACCTGGTCCAAAACTTCCTTAGGAACCTGTGGTTATCCTCCTTCTACAATCCTTCTATATGAACTAGACTATATGACTGTTCTATCACATGTTTAGGCCTATTGACCCCTCCAAACTAGGGGCTACAAGGCTTGACCCTCATTGCATAACAAATAGAGAAATGTCAGCCCATGTAATTGATAAATCCTCCACAAAATAATGCACATATCTTCCCTCTACACCGCCTACAATCTTCCCTTAATTTAGCCTTGTTCAAACTTCGAAAGAGACACTTATTTCTCTTTCACTCCACTAAAACTAGCTCCTCAAGTGCTTGTGGCTACCTCAGACCATATGCCTCTTCACTATGGCAAATTTTCTCTTGTATGTGCTATCTTTATTTTGATTCATGTTCTGATACCATGTAGAAAATACACAAAATTTTGATAGACTAATATGAGAAATCTGAAATAAAATTTCTTCTCACATAAACAAAAAATTTCTCTACTATATGCAACAGAATAGGAAAATAAATAAAAGCACAGTCACACAATTTAAAAACATGGAACTGTCTAGGGAACCCAACTGGGAAAACCCTTTGCTTGATCAAAATTTTGTTGATAGAAAAAACTTGGAAATTGATCTCTTACAAAATATAATTGTTTCAATCTGAAAGACACACTTGTATTTCTTGCTTGTTCTAGGTTTGAAACCCTTGCAATACTGTTGATATCTTCTTTCCTCTACCAATTTTTGCACAAGATTCTCTTACACACTCTTACTCTCACAAGCTCCACACACAAACTTATGCTTCTTATTTGTTACAATCCATTTTTTCAGATCCAATCAAATGGCCTTGAAACCAAATCAATCAACATCCTCTTACACTTTGCAGTCATCCCCTGCAAAGCCAAGAAGTTTCCTCCTTCCAAACTTTCCAAGAGTTATGCATTAAATAATTTAAACACCTAATTTTTGGCCCCATCGTGCTTTCCCTTTATGCAAACTGCATTGTTGCAAGTTTTATAATGAGAATCTACACTGACCACCATAAGTTTCCTTCATAATAAGTGCGATGGATCTTGAATTTCAGTAAAAACAAAAAATAATTTGAACCTTTCTTTCCAGAAGCTTCCTCAGTGGTTTTAACTATTTACTGTTAGATCAATATCTTTAACTCCTATACTTTAGGTCTTATCTCTTATCCATAGAACTTATCCTCACTCATATGTGGATCTAAGTCGTATATTGGTAAATCCCAAACCACCCCTTTTACCCTATAAATTCACTACCTCCCATAGAGTTTGGATTGAATTTTGGAGACTCTTAGTTATGCCCTCATGTTGTTGCGTTGTGCCTAAGGATCCATTATCAATCCCATGCACTTGAGTTGTGATTGAAGGATTTATTTATGGCAAAGGAAAAAATAGTTAGGGGACATCTACAAAGTCAATATCTGCGAGGGTTGTATCTTCTCCTACATTCATTAATAAAAAAGTGCTTTGTTTCACTATACTTATGTCTCATTTATGCATATGTACAACAATTCCTTCTTGACACATTGTTTAGAGATGTTAGTATATGCTTTTCTTATATTTTGGTTCTCTTTCTTGTTTTAGTTATTTTGCAGGTTCCACTTTTAGTATTTGCAGTTGGAATTGGAGCTTATAAGCAAGGAGAAGAGGATATTTTTCATTGGATTCTAGGTAAATATTTCTTGCATATTTTGAACTCTCTAAGGAAAACATAAGTCTTTTGTTTTTTTCGTTTCTAGTTTAAGCCACTAGATTTAGGGAGTTTGTTTCTGTCCACAAAAGGAAATTATTCGTCAAACACTATTTCTTGGTCTCACCAACTCGTGCACACCAAAACAATGATTAAAATTATCCCTTTGTTCCTCCTTTTAAAGGAAATTCGAATGGTTAAAATTAGTGAGTTTTCTAATTAGGGAATGATTTTGTGATTGATTAAGAGAGCATGAGTTAACTGCTCATGCAACTCATCCTATTCATTTCAACCACTTGAAACTCAATCACTTATGTTTTTCCTCAATCAATTCACACCATAAAATAAAGAAATTGACTTTCAATTTCAACGCATCAGTTAAATGCATCCTAACTCATCCTAATTTTTAGGGAATTATTCCTAAATTATAGGAACTCGAGTCATTCACAAGAAATAACTCTTTCTATCTTCTATGATAAAGGCACAAATCAAGGAACCCTTTTCTCACTAATGTTTTGAAAAAAATGTGACTTTGAATTTGCTTCCCCTAAAATTGAAAAAGTCTAATCCTTGTTGAATCATTGATGATTTAGCCTTGCACACTCAAGGGTCACTAATGAATGATACTTTCCATGATGAAAATTTGTTTGTTATATCGGCTGACATCCCTTGGTATGGTGATATTCTCCTTTATCTCTGATGCAGGAGCATCCAGCACAATATTATCATTGTATTTTAGTAGAAATAGGGGTCTCATATTTTTTGAGAAAATATAAATTCCATGTAAATATTAATATTAGTTTTGAGTGATTAATTATGTTTTTAATTAATTATTTGTGATAATTTGTAAATGTCTCCAACCAACTGGAAACATGAGAGAAATTAGCCTTAAGATAATTAGAATTAGTGAAGGGTTTTAGGGATAAAGATCTATCCTTTAGGGATGTTGAGAGATTTAGGGGTTTGTTGAGGAATTGAAGGGATTGAGCTTTAATTAAAAGATTTTTAAAAATTGTATAAATAGGAAGGGATTTTGAGAGAAAAACACATTGAGTTAGTGGGAGTGAGAGAGTGAGAGGTTTTCTGCTTGTATGCCTTCGGGCAGATTGTAAAAGGGCCAGCAATTGGGAAATCAGGCCAAGTAAGGAGACAGATTGTTATGTAAGTGCTATGTGTATTAATGCAGAAATTTATTTTCTAAAGATTAAATCTCATTTCTAAGTTATGGGTTGGTTGGTGATTGATTTACTGTGTGAGATGGTGCATTAATTTCAAGTGTGAAACTGGGTAAATCAATCACAATTTAGATCGATTCAATACAAGGGGAAATTGGGTGTAAATTGACTTCTGTAATCACTAGTTGAAAGACGCACAATTCTTGTTTTAATTCTGGAACATATATATGGAATTCATTGCATAAAGGGCTATTGAAATTCGATTTGAAGAAATCATTACTGAATCTAATTTTTACAAGAATTTCTTATGACTGAGGGATGCAGTAAGTTGATCTCTGAACTTTGAAGATATATTGAATTATATGTTGCTGGAATCCAATCTTTGTTTGTGTACAACACTGATAAATCGATATAGAGAAGCGTTTTCAAACTTTGGTGCAGAATGCCCGTGTGAGAAAAGAGTGTTAATTTTCTGGGTTAAATCAATTTAAAAGCCTGTATAATTTAGCTTCAAAGCAATCCAATTCCGGTTTTGAGAAAAAACAATTTCTGAGCAGCATTGGAAATTTAATGTGTGATGAAAAATTCAGGTATGAACAATGTTGCTTTCTAAATTAAATGAATACAGTCAATTGGGATAGTTTGAGATTGATTAAATCAATCCATAGCTACTGGTTATAAACAGCGCAACAAGAACATCAATGAAAAACGATTTTGAATTCACTTACACTGTGATACTTGATTGCTTGAACCCGTGTAAAAGCCTGAAGTTTTGAATCAAATGTATGGTTATGAATGATGAAATCGATTTTAATATTAACTGGGTTTTGGATCTGAATGTATCATGAAGGCATTGTGAAAGTGGACTACACAGAGATTGTCAATGTTGAAGTTCAGCAAGAAATTGAAGACACTGTTTTTTTTTTATATAGAGGCCGAGGTTCTGAAATCACTGGCATGGGAATTGAATGGTTTTTAAAGAAAAAGACAGAACCCGTAGCATTGAGATTAAGACCAATCTGTAAGCTTTTATTTTTGTTTTACTGATCTATAAATCTGAACGCTGTGATTGCTATAAATGAAAGTTGCAGACTGGTATTTATCAATTGAATGATCGAAGAACGAAGAGCAATTTGACTGAATTGAAATGTCAGAGGTGCATAGTGATTTGAAGCGGCTGTAGAGCCAAAGGAAAATGGGTGAGTCAACAACTAAATTCCGGATTTGAATAATTAGTGCATAATGGGTACAACAGGAAAATGGTTTCATGAAATCGAAATTAGCTTCGATGACAGTTTAATGGCATAGAGAACAGAATTATTGAATTGCATGGTGTTTATGAGGTAAGCCCAATTGCATTAAAACCTGTAGCGTATTTATTAAATGGAATGGTTACCATGAGACAAATGTTTGGTGATAAACAGTGAAGAGCGCATATGAAATCTGGGTGTTTGAATTTAATAGAGATAAGCTCTCATATTATTATGAATTTCGAGGTGGGTAATTTTATTGGAGTATCAATGTAAAGTGTGATTTCAATTACAATTAAATGGAGATGAAATGGGAATGCTAATGGATTTTTGTAACCATTGTTATATTTGTAAAATTAAAGCTTCTGCATGATTGAATTTGCCAGTGAATGGACTTTGTTGAAATTATGAAACAGGAAATGCATTTTTTGTATGCATAACAGAGTAGATATTCTGGGTTTGGCGGGGTAACCTGCGTCAATTTTGCTATCAGAGACGAAATGCTCTGTTGAAATATTTATTTTCTGAATGATGACAAGAAGGTTTTGTTGAATTGAAATGTATTTTTGTTGAAAGACTGAAAGGACGATCAGATTTCTAAATCTGATATGCAAACTTCACATGTGAACAGGTTGCAGGGAGGAAAAGATCATGCAAGATCTTAAAGGTGAGATGATTTTTCTGATTTGAAATTTATGAATTTAAGTTTATGGTTGCAGAGAAGATGGCAGTGAACCTGGTATTCAGCTAAAGGCTGAATAAGGAGGACAATTGTAGTGTCCTGAAGAAGAAGGTGAGTTGAAGAGATAGCCTAGAGAGTGAGCAGAGGAGAGTGCTCAAAGAGGTTCCAGAAGCAGTGAACCAGTACTTACCAAAAGACTGAGTGAGGAGGGCTTGGTGACGTAAGTGGCAGTAGAAGAGATTGCTGTCATAAAGGCTAGTACAACTTATGGTGAGTGAACAAATCATGGAGAAAGTGATCATGGAGGATCAAAGAAGAGGTTCAGAGGAATACGACAGAGGTGAGATGACTGATGAAGTCAGAGAAAGAGAGATTGCAGTAATAAAGGTACAATTGTAGGTATTGGAAGAATGGATGCAAGAGCAGGAAAATTAGAATAGAGGTTGGATCTTTCCATTGAAGAGAAAGAGAGTGATTTGGCGACAATTGCAGAGGAAGTTGAGGCAAATTGTGATTGCATTGTTGAAAAAGGAACTTAGAGTTCTTGAGCCAGAGTTGGAATTTGAAGATTCCACATGCAGATTTGTTTAGAGGGGAGTGCTTGAGGAAGCAATCAAGACTGAAAAGTTTTTTGGTTTTAAAACTGATGAGTTTTGTGTGTTTGCAGGTACAGCATAGGGAGAGGAGCAAGCTTTAGAGTTTGTTCAGGAGAGAGAAGAGTTGAATATGAAGTTTGTTCAGATTGATGCTGAGATAGCAAGATCTCACAAGGGAATGAAGACAGAGGAAGCAAAAAATGGTGATGATGATATGCTTCATCAATGCTACAGAGAAATTACATTGCTAGAATATTTGTTGAAGAATTCGGAGTATGACAAGGAGATTGCAGCGGATGAAATAATTCAGTACAGTGAACAAGTACAGAAAGATATCATGGAAGCAGATGATGTGATAGAAAGACTGGTTGACAATCTTGAGAATTCTTCAGAGAATTCTTTGGGTAAAGAGAATCAACATACTGATGTGCTGATAGTGGAGGAGAATTCAGAACAGCATACTGAAGTGCTGGCAAAGGATGACAAGGCACTGATGCCTTATGATTTTTGTTCTAACAAGTGTTTTGTGAATGCAGGTATTGTTGCAGAACATTTGACTCAGTTGAGTAGTCAAATGAAGGAAGAAGAAGTTTTCTTTTCCAGAAGACAAGAGGGCATGGATGATCGAGTGGCAGTCAGGACAGAAACAAGCATAGAAGCAAAAATTCAGCAAGTGACAGTATAGATAGAGAAAATAAAAATTGAGCAAGCCGTCTTAGCTCAGCAGACAGCTAGAAATCAACAGCCGGGAGATTTATTGGATCGAGAGATTGAAAGTATCAGAAGACTGATGACGAAAGAATCCCGGAAGAGACCAGCAGCAATAAAGAAAAGGAAAGACAACAAGAGAAAGACAGCGAAAGATTGCAAGAGCAGAGCAAGTGGAGCACTACAGCACAAAATATGGAAGCCTGGAGAACAACAGCAGTAAAGAAATTAACAAGCAAAGGAAGATTACAAAATAAAGTTTGGGATCTAGGAGGAAACAATTATCCAGACTTATGACCAGGTGGTCATAAAATTTCTTACATGGGGATTCTGATGCAGGAGCATCCAGCACAATATTATCAATGTATTTTAGTAGAAATAGGGGTCTCATATTTTTTGAGAAAATATAAATTCCATGTAAATATTAATATTAGTTTTGAGTGATTAATTATGTTTTTAATTAATTATTTGTGAGAATTTGTACATGTCTCCAACCAAATGGAAACATGAGAGAAATTAGCCTTAAGAGAATTAGAATTAGTGAAGGGTTTTAGGGATAAAGATCTATCCTTTAGGGATGTTGAGAGATTTAGGGGTTTGTTAAGGAATTGAAGGGATTGAGCATTTAATTAAAAGATTTTTAAAAATTGTATAAATAGGAAGGGATTTTGAGAGAAAAACACATTGAGTTAGTGGGAGTGAGAGAGTGAGAGGTTTTCTGCTTGTATGCCTTCGGGCAGATTGTAAAAGGGCCAGCAATTGGGAAATCAGGCCAAGTAAGGAGATAGATTGTTATGTAAGTGCTATGTGTATTAATGCAGAAATTTATTTTCTAAAGATTAAATCTCATTTCTAAGTTATGGGTTGGTTGGTGATTGATTGACTGTGTGAGATGGTGCATTAATTTCAAGTGTGAAACTGGGTAAATCAATCACAATTTAGATCGATTCAATACAAGGGGAAATTGGGTGTAAATTGACTTCTGCAATCACTAGTTGAAAGACGCACAATTCTTGTTTTAATTCTGGAACATATATATGGAATTCATTGCATAAAGGGTTATTGAAATTCGATTTGAAGAAATCATTATTGAATCTGATTTTTACAAGAATTGCTGATGACTGAGGGACTCAGTAAGTTAATCTCTGAACTTTGAAGATATATTGAATTATATGTTGCTGGAATCCAATCTTTGTTTGTGTACAACACTGATAAATCGATATAGAGAAGCATTTTAAAACTTTGGTGCAGAATGCCCACGTGAGAAAAGAGCATTAATTTTCTGGGTTAAATCAATTTAAAAGCCTGTATAATTTAGCTTCAAAGCAATCCAATTCCGGTTTTGAGAAACAACAGTTTCTGAGCAGCATTGGAAATTTAATGTGTGATGAAAAATTCAAGTATGAACAACGTTGTTTTCTAAATTAAATGAATACGGTCAATTGGGATAGTTTGAGATCGATTAAATCAATCCACAGCTACTGGTTATAAACAGCGCAACAAGAACATCAATAAAAAACGGTTTTGAATTCACTTACACTGTGATACTTGATTGATTGAAACCGTGTAAAAGCCTGAAGTTTTGAATCAAATGTATGGTTATGAATGATGAAATCGATTTTAATATTAACTGGGTTTTGGATCTGAATGTATCATGAAGGCATTGTGAAAGGGGACTACACAGAGATTGTCAATGTTGAAGTTCAACAAGAAATTGAAGGCACTGTTTTTTTTTATATAGAGGCCGAGGTTCTGAAATCACTGCCATGGGAATTGAACAGTTTTTAAAGAAAAAGAAAGAACCCGTAGCATTGAGATTAAGACCAATCTGTAAGCATTTATTTTTGTTTTACTGATCTATAAATTTGAACGCTGTGATTGCTATAAATGAAAGTTGCAGACTGGTATTTATCAATTGAATGATCGAAGAACGAAGAGCAGTTTGACTGAATTGAAATGTCAGAGGTGCATAGTGAGTTGAAGCGGCTATAGAGCCAAAGGAAAATGGGCGAGTCAGTAGCTAAATGCCGGATTTGAATAATTAGTGCATAATGGGTACAACGGGAAAATGGTTTCATGAAATCGAAATTAGCTTCGATGACAGTTTAATGGCATAGAGAACAGAATTATTGAATTGCATGGTGTTTATGAGGTAAGCCCAATTGCATTAAAACCTGTAGCGTATTTATTAAATGGAATGGTTACCATGAGACAAATGTTTGGTGATAAACAGTGAAAAGCGCATATGAAATCTGGGCGTTTGAATTTAATAGAGATAAGCTCTCATATTATTATGAATTGCCAGGTGGGTAATTTTATTGGAGTATCAATGTAAAGTGTGATTTTAATTACAATTAAATGGAGATGAAATGGGAATGCTAATGGATTTTTGTAACCATTGTTATATTTGTAAAATTAAAGCTTCCGCGTGATTGAATTTTCTAGTGAATTGAATTTTCCAGTGAATGGACTTTGTTGAAATGATGAAATAGGAAATGCATTTTTTGTATGCATAACAGAGTAGAGATTCTGGGTTTGGCGGGGTAACCTGCATCAATCTCCAAACTCAAAACTTCAACCCTAATCTCTCATGAGATGATTGATGGTGCATTTTCCACTAGGCGCCCCATTACCTATTTCTATGATATGTATTACATTGAAGTAGGATAAACACCCTCCTCCATCATTTCCTCACCTACAAATAATATGAATGGTTCTTGAATGATTTTCATAATTATGCATGTGGGGGTCATCTTTTAGTGACATCCACCACCCAAAAAATCCTCTATTATGGATATTTTTTGTCCACTCTCTTTCAAGACTACATTCAAGCATTTAAAAAATGTAATAGGTGATAGCTTTAATCCCATAAGATATGAGCTCCACCAACTCCCCTACAACTTGTCAATGTTCAAGGTCCATTCTACAAATGGCACATCAAAATCATGACTTGCAACTTGCCATCATAGAATGGCCACAAATACATTCTAGTCGCAATTGACTACTTCACTAAGTGGGAAGAATCCATGCATACACTCAATTATAACATAACTAACACAACTGCACATTTCTTCTTTAGTCGCATGATCACTTTATTCAGTGTCCCCAAGGAATTAGTGTTTGAACACAAGAAGCCATTTAAAAATGAGGTATTCCAAGAAGTATCTCAACTTCTTGGGTTCACACATGAATTTTCTTCACCATACTACCCCCAATCAAATGGTCAGGTAGAAGTAGTTAATAAATTCCTCAAGACAATGCTTCAACATATGGTGTAAAACACAAAACTAATTAGCACCACATGCTCTTTTCAGCCTTATGGGCATATTGCACATTGGTTAAAATGTACATTGGATTCACTCTCTTCAATCTTTTACATGGGGTTAAAGTCATACTTCCACTTGATTGCGAGATCCCTACATTGTGCATCACAGTATAAGTTCTCCCTGATACTGCTCCCCTTGAGCAACACCTCCTACAATTGAAGCAAGTTGATGAATATCAACAAGCCTCCCTCCAACACAATGAGGCCACCAAAAAATGAAATAAATTCTATTAGAAATACTGAGAGGGGGGGTGAATCAATATTTTCTTTTACAATTTTTATCTTATCAATTAATATCACATAAAATAGAACACAAAATGAAAAAAAAAAAAAAAAAAATTGTATTAAAAAGAATGGTGAGGAATCGAATCCTCTTTTTACAAAAATTCAATTAAAATAACACTTTAGGGATGAGACCATAGATGAATACTCCAATCATCATTTGAAACCATGCTCCAAACTGTACTATACCACCAAGCTCCAACTTGGTCTACTTGAAGACTCCAATCCTCTAGGGCTCCAACTTGGTCTTCTTGAGGACTAAAATCATCTAGGGCTCCAACCCTCTACTTCAATCCTTCAAGATAGATATAAGTAGTGCTTCAGGAATTCCAATATATTCTACAATAAATAGTATTTCAATGATTGCCTTTAATGGTGCCCTCATTAAATCTATAGAAACCTTGTTCATCAATGTCAATTTTATTGACCTTAGTAGGTGTCTCCAAGACTCTTCATGATACCCAGAGAATTTTCTCCAAGCTTACTCCATGAGGGATTCAATCATGCATCAAGGTCTCCAATAATGCTTTAATATCAGCTTCTATTATGCTTCAATTTTTCTTCAATAAGCTACTCCAAATATGATCTTCAAAATGGTCTCCAACAAACTATTTAAGAAGTCTTAAGTTGTCAAGATTGCATACGCTAGGGCTGCTCCATAAACCTATTCAAAGCCTACTTCAAGAAGTCTTCAACATAATGCTCTAAATGGATGTTCAATAGATATGCATAGTAATCCTACAAGGTCCTTTAACAATGCTATGGTAGAGCTCTAACAATTCTTTCAAAGATGATTTCAACAAGTCTTCGAGATATACTCCAAAAATAAGTCTTCAAACACTTAACAAGTCAAGATACAAGTCTGTCTCAAGTAAGGATTCAAAATATTCTTCCTAATCAATAGGTCTGCACACCAGATATTCTATGGACTACCCCAAAAAGGTGTCTTTTAAGATACTTCAATGAAACATTCAAGAATGTAGATAATGTCACTCAAAATATGCTTAAAATTCTCACAAATAACCTCACAAATATTCTCTAAAAGATGCCAAGTTTCCCTTCAATTTGTTCCAAATAATATCCAAAGCCTTGTTTTCAAGTGAAGTCAAGTTTTCAAATAGAAGTGTCGCAAGCATGGGTCTAATATACAAGATATCTTCAGTGTTAGACAATACTAACACTATTATTCTTGAATAAGATTTTACTATAGAATAATCTTAACCCTTTTTGGAGGACAAAGTTCACTAATTAACCACCTATGAAATTTTCTTCGCACGTCTCACCATATAGCCTTCCTTGCAGACCTCTTACTTAGTGACAGGAAGATTAGTCTTGTGGACATGATACCTTAGATATTCTTGGTACTATATTTCCAACTCAGGTCCTCAACCTCCTGTGGCTACCACAATTTGTATCTAAACTTAGGTTTGTGGTCTCCTTAAAATCCTAAACATGTCCTTCTTCTCTAGCTTGTATTTGCTCCTATAGGTCTACGACTCCTCAGAAACTTTTCCATGGATTTGCAATACAAGTGACTCTCTAAGTTCGAAAAAGAATTCCTTCACAAGTCTGTCAATATCTCTTTCTTCCTCTATTTGTTGTCTTGTGCT
Organism: Pinus taeda; assembly: GCA_000404065.3. Classification (NCBI taxonomy): domain Eukaryota; kingdom Viridiplantae; phylum Streptophyta; class Pinopsida; order Pinales; family Pinaceae; genus Pinus; species Pinus taeda. The sequence continues at coordinate 64,740 of APFE031143106.1, read as the reverse complement.
TCTTTTCTTCTCTTATCCAAATTTTCTGAGCTTAATTCATACTCATCCAAACTGCACATTAGTTTATATGTATAATTTTTTATCATATCTGAAGGGACACATACTTTGAAGAGGCATGTCAAGCCTACATAAGTCAGCTTTCCAGATTGTTAACTTATGACATCTTTTAACTTTAAAAATAAATTTCTCTTTAATGTTAAATAATTATAGGGCATATGAATACACATTAGAAACCTCTTGACCTCCTCTACAAGTTGGTGTAAGCAATAGCTCTCAGATACTGTGCTAATGTCAAAATTATTTTTTTCCCTTTGAGACTTTAAGGTTTGGCATCTTGAATAGTCATGGGTTTATGGATTTATGGAATATTTTAGGGATTTATGTGCATGGGATTAGAATAGGGATTCTTCAAAGAATACATCAAGGGTTCCCTAGAGCCTTGCTAGGGATTGATATGTTTAGGGCATCATGGTAATTTATTGTTAAGGTTTCATCATTTAGGGCTTAGGGCTAGTGTTATATTTGGAATATTCATTTGGGGTTTAGGTTTCTATTTGTGAGAATAGGCTTAAGGTAGCAAGGTTTGGTCTACAATAATTCTAGGCTCATTACTGTCATGAACCTATTAGGATTAAGGAATCATTCATGTTTAAGGAAATGGCTTCATCATTAAATAAGGAACAAGGACATGGGAATCATGAGAATATTTAATAGGGATTTTCTCTTAGAGAATTTTTAACAAGGCTAGGGAACTGTTGTGCCTTGCAAAAACAACCCCCCATTTCATAGATAGTTTTTTCAAAAAAACATTAGAATATCGAATGGGTCCCTCTTAGGAAATAAAATTGATATCAAAAGCTTTATTTTTCAAAGAAAAAACATAAGGCGCAAATAAAGTTATGCGATAAAGCCATCAGCGATATCGCAATCGGCAATCGGCGAAACTCTTGTGCACCCTTAAAACACCACATGGTAAATCCCCGATGCGATAAAGCCATCAGCGATATCGCAATCGGCCATCGGCGAAACCCTTGTATCACTTTTAACGCGCATATGGTTTTCCGCCGATGCGATAAAGCCATCGGCGATATCGCAATCGGCCCCACTCCCTTTTAAACACATATGCGCTATGTTCCTTGCCGATGCGATATCGCAATCGGCAATCGGCAATCCTCTTGTACCATTTTTTAACGCTCATATGGTTCTCTGCCGATGCGATATCGCAATCGGCGATAAGTGATATCCAAACCCATTGTTGAAGCCTTTCGCGCCCCTCTTTCCTTGCGATGCGGTAAAGCACATTTTTCGATAAAAAGCCAGTTAAGTGATTGGAAGGCCAATTTATTGATAATTAAGGCATAATCACTCATACCCGGCCGCCCATACGTCCTCTCCTCGCCTTAAGAGATTTACGAATCAAATTCAGAGTAATGGGCATTTATAAAGGTGGCAGACCTTATACGGTTACATAATGAATCCCTGCCCTTGGATTTGCTTAAAGATTGCCTCCGCGCCATTCAATAAAAGCCAGATATATTAACGCTAATCTTTTACATTCGAATATCATCTTTGAGTCTCTCTATTATCTCTGTGTTACGCCAAGTCTTACTCTCTGTTGCAGGATAGATTTCTACCAGAGAACTCAAAACATGATGGGGAAAAAGTCCAAGAAGGCCGCCAATGTTCCAAATGCACCAGCCACAGGACAATCAACGCCAAGTAGTAAGAAAGGTTTAATATCCGACACTACATGCGCAAGCCTAGCAAAGACCACATGGCAAGGAACCTACGACTTAATAGAAGCCGAAAAACCAGCACAAGCAGTAGATGAAGCCACTGCGGATTCATCTGATAAGTCAGAAAACTGTATTAAAGATTTGGCCGATTCATTCCTCCACAAAATTGCAGCTAGAGAACAAATGCTCCCTTATACTGACGTGGTGAAATGGGCGATTGAAGAAATCCCCTTCAATGATAGAACTTTCGTCACAAAGGATGGGAGAGTTTTTGGGTCATTCAAGCCTGAAGATCTGAGACAAATGTACCATTTGCCGACGCCAGAACAAGTATATAACAGCGACTTTCTAAAAAAATTTGCAAGTGAGCACACGATCGAATCTGAACCTATCAAGGAATGGAGGGGGAACCCAGCTAAACACAAACATGAATCCTCCGGTAAGTACTCAGTCGACTCTCTGTGTTCTCCTTACTGTTATGCCGGCATAATGATGTGTAGATTGTGGAGTTTACATGATTCCGCTGTTTTCACCATTGAAATGGTTCCTCTCATGGAAGCGGCAGTAAACAGTGTTATTATGGATTGGGCCACTATTCTGTCAGACAAACTGGCAACAGCAGTTATCAATTATAGGAATAATTCTAGAGTCAGTGAAAGAATAATTCCTCCTTTTTACTACAGTGCATACATCTTGGACACTTTGTGTTTTAATTCTGAATTCCCCATTCTTGGTTGGAGGTGGACCGTGCAGGACCCCTCGCCCATTCACATTTATCATCGTAAAATGTGGAAGCCCTATTATAAAAACCATATGTACCAAATTTGCAATGGTTTCATGGTCCCTGTATATTACGCAATTTTTGACAAACCTATCCCCAAGATTTCCTACCTTGCTTCTTTTGATTTGCCTGCGGTAGGTAGTTGGTTCGGAGAAGAACATTTCACTTATATTAGGGTTTTCGGAAGTCAAGCAAACCCTCATGTCCTTCCTTTATATGTCCCCGATAAACTGATAGCAAGGGAGATTGCTTACCAAATAACCGCAGAAAGCACCACTCAGATCCTTTAAAAGGAGAAGAAAAGGGGTTGGCCTACTTTCCCCTTTAGATGTGGGGTTTTCACACTGAATGATCTAAAGCATGCAGAGAAAGAAGCTTCAAAGATCCAAGTCCTAAATTTTGCTACCCTGCCCAATCGGCTATATGATCCAAAGAAAACAGCTTATGCTGCTTTAGAGCATGCTAAGTTAGCACTATTTAATCACAAAGATGATATGTTTGATGACATGTTCAAATCAGCCGAATCAATTTTTCAAGTCATGCAACTCGCCAAGAGACAATACAATGATGAAGGATTAATGGAGTTTAATAAACTCAGAGAACAGAGGTTGCAAACTCTGCCTTTGGATTTGTTAATGACTGACCAAGCAGCATCATCAAGTGGCCCTAGCAAACAACAGACTAAGAAGCCTCCCGCTACAATACAAACCGGTAATAAAGAGCAGGAGGAACAACAAAGGAAGCAGCGAGAGGAGAAGATAAAACGGGACCAACAAGAACGTTTGAGGAAGGAGAAGGAAGACAAGAAGCGCCAAGAGCAGGCAGAAAAGAAGCAAAATGAAAAAGAGCAGGCAGAAAGGAAACAGGCAGAGAAACAACGAGAAGAACAAGAGCAGAGAGAAAAAGAAAAGCAAGAACAAATGCTTAAAGAATCCCAGTCTAAAAGCACCACCGATATCAATAAAAGTATTGTCACAAATCCTCAATTGCAGAAGGAATGGCAACATTTCACTACCATCATCGGTGGAAATAAAGACTCACAGGGCACAGATACTCCTAAAAGCAGCACTGAACAAGGCAAAACCTTATCTCAAGGTTTAAGTATAACCAGCGCTACACCAAAGTCAAAAGAGGTGGAAATTATTCCAAAAAACCCTAGTGAACAAATTATGCTACAGGTGGAAGATATTCCCCCTTTAAGTGTCTTCTACAGCCCAAAATATAAAGCCGTAGTAAAACGATCGAGGAAAAGACAAAGGCCTGATCAACCTTCTATCTTTCCCGAGTCAACTATTATGGGCAATGTAGTATGGAAGCAGAAACAAGACCCCTCCGATGATTTAACCAAACTCTCACAGTATGCTGGAGCTTATTCCGCTGCTACTATAGACAAAGCATCCGAGGTAAGTCTTCTACTTAAAACAAGGGAGCAAGAAATTTCCGTCTTACAAGAAGAGTTGGCAGCAGCAAAGCAAAAGGTGATACAAACCGAGGCACAGTTAGAGCAACAACAACAAATGAATGAGCAATTGACAAAACAATGGGAAGAGGAAAAACAGAGTATTAATAAGTCGGCAGTCCACAGACAAAATGAATTACAAAAAGCTCTAGAACAATTAAAGGAAGTAAATGAGCAGTTATTGAAAAGTAAGGATGAACAGATCGCCCAGATTACAGCACAACTGGATAACTTCAGAGGAAATTCACAGGTAATAGAATTCAGAAAAGAAGCAACAATAGTTAACAATGTGCTTATATCGCAAGCCAAGATATTGGCTCAATACCTTGCTCAAGCAGAACCACTTTGTGAATTAGCCACGATTGTAAGCGATCGAGTAGAAAAGGCAAGAGATGAATTGAACCAAGCCGATGAAATCATCACAGCGCACCTTGAATGGCAAGATTCAAAGGAAGGAAAAAGTTCTAATTTGCCGAAAATACTCGAAGTTCATAAAAACATACTATTCACAGAGTGGCATACACAGGTAATGAAGGCAGAAAGGGCAGCTTCAAGGAGCACATTGACTTCTAACAATCTGATTGATCTGATCAATGATACGCTTTACCTATCAAACATTGTTACCCAGTGTACACCTGGAAAGATAGTTACAGCTCATACATTGGAACAACTATCTTACCCAGAGTTAGAAAAAACAGGAAAACTAATCGCCGGGGTTAACAGCCTAAGTATAGAAACATATTGGCACTTCCTCATTAAACCTTATGAACAACGAGCTGCCATTAAATGTTTAACCGATGCTATTCAGTACATGATCCCTGAAATCCAAGATGCCACATTTGCCGCCCAGCTCTGCTCACGAACAAACAAACCGCCAGAGATTCAGCCGATGCTCGACATTCATCACCTAAGGTCTAAAGATAAGCAGCCGACAGAATGAGTCACCATCCAGCTCCTTAATCTGCCAGAGAAAATAGCAACAAAGAAGTAATTGATATCAGAATAATTAGCATTTTTGTTTTATAGATATTTTAGATTAGTTTAGTATTTATAGACCCTTTCATGCATTTAGAAAGGGTCGAAAAATTTTGTATAAGACTTAACAGACTGAAGTTTGCACTATTGTGCTTCAGCCTCTATTCTTTTATGAAACTCGACCAGCTGCTTTTATTTAAGTGAAGATAGTTTCTTAATTCAATTGTGCACTACTGTCGTTGATTTGAGGAATGTTGATGCATCTAAGTGAAAGCCATACGTAGCGATTTATATCGGGAGTGATTGACTATTTAACTGGTATTTCTATCTTTTGTTTAGATTCATTCTTGAAACATTATCTCGCTGTGTATTTACTCTTGCTACTGTTAATTGTATGCATGTATAATGACAGGAAATCCTACTCATACCACTATTGGATGTTTAGATAATATGCCTTATTATTCATCATGTATGCGTTAATAGTATGAATGTTTGAAGTTTAGTAGTATTATTTTGATTGCCGTGCTTAACTATTTAGGTGCAGCCATTTGAAATGATTTAATTTCTATGTCCATATAAATGCAGTCATCTATATAATTGTATCGTTTGGATATAGAACATCAAAAGCTACGCTTAGATGTTCAAATAGATTCCCGGGATAGTTTTATTGCATTTCTGTCAATAGCTTAGATATTCATTCACCGTTTACTGTTTCCAACAAAGTATTCATTCATCCCATTCATCTATTGCTGGGAAACTGGTCCCATTATCCCCAGTCGGAGCCACTATACCAAACGGAAAAGGAGCTGCACTAAGGTCCGGACCGGGTGGTTTCCCCCAATGTTGGTGCAACGATTTTCGAGGCCTCAACATTTTTGGCGCTAGAAGGAGGGCATCAACTATGAATGGCAAGTAAACCAAAAACCACAAGCCATTCTAAGAGTAATTCTCCCTCCAAATCTCCTATTCCTTCTCAATCGCGTGCTGGTTCCCCAACGCGTGATCAAGAAGAACAGGAGTCAACTACCACTGCTCATACCCCTCGACCCTCAGAACAATTGAGTCTTGAATCTCTTGAAGTCCAGTCTCTTATTCAACAACTTCAGACATTCTCGATCTCACCACAAAGATCTGAGATATCTCAAAGCAGTTCGACTTCGCAGTTTAATCTATCCCATCCACTCACTAGACTACAAAGTGGTAAACTTGGTATCGAACCCATCGAGTTCCCCTTGCCTGAAAGGAAGAGGGCCAAGAAGCACACTAAGCAGTCTAATAGTGAGGAATTTTCTTCCACCTCCTCCATTTCATCTTCTCATCTGCAAAGTCGACCATCCACTCCTCCACTGCATATTGTTGTTCATCAGGGAACACAAGCCTCAACATCTCAATCGGCTCACCTGTTGGTATCATCTTCTCCCCATTCATCTGGAACCTCAATAATAGTATCAAATCCCGGTACTATTATAATGGCAGATCCATGGACGAGGCCGGGCGCGGTCAATATGCCTGCACCGTTACATCCTTTACCCGATGCACCCGAAAAATGGCTCCCTAAGTTTAACCCAGATGATGGAACTCAGGCCGAAGAACATATTAATAATTTCATGCTATCGGTCAACCTAAAAGGGGTAGCCCACGAAGATGTTGTTGTCAGACTCTTCCCTTATACTTTACAAGGATTGGCTGGATCTTGGTATTTTTCTCTACCATCTGGATCCATTACCGACTGGAATACGTGCCAAGAGCAGTTTTTGACTAAGTATGGAGATGACAGATCTTTAGCAACCTTAATAAATGATCTCTCCAACTTAAGAATAGAACATAGGGAACCTATCAAGGAATTCAATGCTCGTTTTAATAAACTCCTTAATAAAATCCCTACCCCTTCCAAACCCAGTGAGCAAATACGTAGCGAATGGTATATCACCGCCCTACCTGCTAATATAGCTATTTTCGTAGATCGGGCTGGGAAACCTACCTTAGCTGAAAACATGAAAGAATCACTAGATGTTGAGAAGCGTATCAACTCTTTAGAAAAAAAAGCTGCCTTGGAAGAAAGAAAAGCCAAAAAAGTTTCCTTTAAAGAAGACTCAAAGAAGAAAAGTTCTAAAGACCCATATGATATGGAGGGACTTCAGAAGGTCCTGAAAACACTGTCCAATGAAATGATTGACATTAAAAAACAGGTGGCTGAGACATCAAATAAAAGACCTTTTAGGACTTACAAGAAAACAGAATCAAAACCACCTAATGTCATATCAAACGCTGACTCCGACCAGGAAGAAGAAGAAGAAGAGACAACTCCACCATCCTACGATGAAGAAGAAGTCGCTGAGTGTCATGGAATGTGGGATTTCATACTCCCTGATCCTGATACAGATAACGAAGAAGAAGCCTTTCCGGTCACCACCAGGAGTAAAAGTGTTCCTGATCCTGTTCAGGTAACTTCAAAGAAAAGAAATGCAGGGGCTACTGCAACAAAAGAAAAAATACTTCCAAAGAAACCACCTGTAGCAGTCTCTCAAAATCAGCCCTCAACTTCCCCATCAACTTCTAAAACGTTAGTGGTGACTGATTCCATGGAATACAATATTGTTGATGACATGAAAAAGACCAAAGCTAACATAACTATGTTTGAGCTTAGTAAACTGAAACATCAGCAAAAGTTACTCCTCAAAGAATTAAATGCTGTCCCTTCAACTCCTCTCCCTAGTTCAAAAGCCGCAAATGATTCAGGGCAGTCACCTCCAGGCATGGTTGAAGCCACAGACTCCATCTTAATTGGTGACAAGTCAAGTTCTCATACTCCACCATTTCTCCTAACCTATGAAATTTATAATAAGAATCTGCATAACTGTTTAATTGATTCAGGAGCGTCTTCTAACATAATGCCAGCTTCAGTTTGTTCCAAACTGAACATTGAACCTCAGAAGTCCTCTATCCATATTGTCCAATTAGACAGAACCAAGGTACAGGTCATTGGTGAGATTAACTCCGTGACCATCAGATTGTCAGCTGATCCAAGAGTAGTTCAAAGAATTGATATCCTTATAGCCGATATACCTGAATTTTACGGTTTGATTTTGAGTAGAGACTGGTCTGAAAAATTGCATGGATACATCTCCACTGATTGGTCACACATGTGGCTCCCCTATAAAGGAAAGCCAAATCAGATAAAGATAGACCGAGAAAAACATATGACCCATACAGTCACCGATTTCGAACAAGAGAATCACCCTGTAGCTTTCAACAATAATATTTTGGGCAATTATTCATCCGAGTCATTCTTTGGCAACTTTGTTGCCCAACCCTCCCCTTTCTCAATTAATCATTTCACATCTCAGATCGAAATTTTTTCACAAACACATATGTCTAGATGTTTTAATGAAAAAGAGAAGATTGTAAATACTGCTGTTAATACACCTTTATTTTGGTCTTTATACTTTGATGGCTCTAAGTCTAATGAAGGCTCAGGAGCAGGTTGCATTTTGGTTAATCCAAATGGAGAAAGAACGATGCTATCTTGCAGGTTAGAATTTGAATGCACAAATAACACGGCTGAATATGAAGCCCTGGTTCAGGGTTTATATAAGGCAATCGGTCTTAAAGTGCAATACTTAAAGGTTTTTGGTGATTCAGAAATCATCGTTAAGCAGGTTAGAAACGCAATTCATTGCCTTTCAAACCATCTAAAGCATTACCAATCACTTGTGCAAGACCTCACTTCACATTTTCTAGCATTCAATATTTCTTCTATCCCTAGATCCCAGAATTCGGCTGCTGATTTACTGGCCAATGTAGCCTCAAAGCTCCTGCCTTCAGAAGACTACAGCCCTGATAGATTTTCTGTAGAATTAATCTTCAGACCTTCGATCCCTGACAATGTTACCAATTGGAGAGTTTTTAATCATGACAATGATATTCTGCACTTCTTGACTTCTGAAAAATCCTATGATAATCAGATCATTGAAGAAGATGAACACGATTCCCAAATTAAAGAGGCATCCCAAGAAAATGCAATTCCCAAGCCAGTAGTAAAACTTGAAGATCTTTATGATATCAAAGACAGGTTTAAACCTGTAACCAACACAAAAATCCAAAGTTCTACCCTAAGGTTTGAATTAATAAATTTGGGTACTGATCAAATTCCTCAGAATATAAATTTAGGACTAGGACTATCTACACAAGAAAAGGAAGCATTTGTCAAACTATTGAAGAAGAATAAACACGTCTTTGCTTGGAAATATGATGACCTAAAAACTTATGACACGTCCATCATCCAGCATACAATTCCAATGCTTCCGGATCAAAAACCAATACAACAGAAGCTAAGGAAAATTCATCCCAATTTGGAAAGTCAGATTAAGTCGGAACTTAACAAACTCCTCAAAGCCAAAATTATTTTTCCAGTCCGACATTCTAATTGGGTTTCTAATATGGTGCCTGTCAGGAAAAAGAATGGCGACATTCGAATTTGTATAGATTTCCGAAATCTGAACAGGGCAAGTTTAAAAGACAATTTTCCATTGCCAACTATGGAACAAATACTCCAATCTGTGGCAGGATCTGAATTGATGTCTTTTCTTGATGGTTTCTCAGGATATAACCAGGTTTTGGTTCATCCTGATGACCAACTTAAAACAACATTTAGAACAAAATGGGGAACGTATGCATATCAAAAGATGCCTTTTGGGCTTATAAATGCAGGAGCAACTTTCCAAAGAGCTATGGACACTGCTTTTAGGGGATTAATTAATAGATCAGTAGTCATCTATTTAGATGACATAGCTGTGTTTTCTAAAAAGAGATCCAATCATTTACAAGACTTAGATCAAATCCTTCAGAGGTGTAAAAGGTATGGAATTTCTCTGAACCCTAAAAAGTCATTCTTCGCTCTAGATCAAGGCAAACTCCTGGGTTTTATTGTATCTCGGGATGGCATCTATATTGATCCTGATCGGATCAAAGAAATTTCGGATATTCCATTCCCTCATAACAAAAAATCAATGCAGTCATTCCTCGGTCAGATAAATTTTGTTAAAAGATTTGTTCCTGATTTTTCTCATATCATTTCACCTCTCCAATCAATGATTAAGAAGAATGCAGTTTTTAAATGGGGATTAATAGAAAAGGAAGCTTTTGATCAGATAAAGCAATCTATCATCAATGCCCCATCCTTGATTACTCCAAACTTCTCTAATCCTTTCACATTGTACACTATCGCGTCCAATACCTCATATGCAGCAGTACTTACCCAATTGAACGATCACAACTTGGAAGCACCTATCTCTTTTTTTAGTTCCAATCTTCAAGGTGCGGAATTAAATTATTCCGATGTCGAAAAACAAGCATTCGCTGTGTTCAAAGCAGTTAAACATTATAGACCATTCCTCCTAAAAACCCATACAAAAGTAATAGTTCCTTTTTCAGCTGTTAGGCAACTACTAATGCAAAGGGAACTAGGTGAAAAAAGGGCTAACTGGGTCACTGCACTTCAAGAGTATGATTTAGACATCAGGCCAGCGAAAATTGTTAGAGGCCAAGGTTTTTGCAGGGTATTAGCTGGAGCTTCCAACATACCTGAATCGAGCGACGCAGATCCAACTGAAGAAATCAATCAGATAAGTGTCACCGACTCAGAATCTCAATACACAGATTTGATATTTTATTTAAAAAATGGATATGCTCCTCCTCATTTATCTTACAAAAGCAAAAGGGCCATCAGATTAAAAGCAAAGAGTTTTTCACTTATTGATGATGTACTTTTCAAAAGAAATTATGATTCTATTCTGCTACGATGCCTTGAAAAAACTGAAGCCCAAAAGGTGTTGCAGGAATTACATGATGGACCAGCAGGAGGACATTTTGGAGCTGACACTACAGCTCACAAGATCATTCATGCTGGATACTATTGGCCGACCCTTTTCAGAGATACCCATGAGTATGTGAGAAAATGCTTAAATTGTCAAACTGCTGGAGGAAGGCAACGAAGATCAGCTTTCCCTCTGCAACCAGTCAACATTGAACAGCCATTCGATCAATGGGGACAGGACATCATCGGAGAAATCAATCCACCTTCTTCAAAGCAGCATAAGTACATTCTCACTGCTACTGATTACTTCACTAAATGGGTAGAAGCGATTCCTTTAAAAACAGCAAATTCTGAGGCAATCATAGAATTCATCGATCAATTCATTATTACCAGGTTTGGTGTTTCTACTGCCCTTGTATTTGATAATGCTTCCTATTTTTCGGGCAACTCTATGATTGATTTCGCTGTTAAAAGAGGATTCAAATTAAAATATTCAGCTAATTACTACCCTCAAGGTAACGGTTTGGCAGAATCTACTAATAAAAATCTGATCAAAATTATTAAACGAACAATTGAGCAAAATCATAGGAATTGGCATAAAGCATTAATCTTCGCATTATGGGCTGATAGGATAACTCAAAAGGCTTCCATAGGAACTTCCCCATTCAATCTTGTATATGGCAAAGAAGCAATGTTACCTACAAATCTTGTTCTACCCTCTCTAGCCCTAGTGCAATTCATTGACCAAAAGCCTTCCTCCTCTATTCAGCTCAGACATGATCAAATTTTAAAACTTGAAGAAGAAAGAGAAAAGGCAAGCGATACCCATACTAAGCATCAGCAAATCATCAAAACAGCGTTTGACTCAGCTTCATCAGGATCTAAACATTTCCAAGTTGGTGATTTAGTTCTGAAATGGGATAAAGCCCATGAAGACAAAGGTAAACACACCAAGTTCCAAAAATTGTGGCTTGGACCATTTCAGATTTGTGAGAAAATAGGCCATTCAACCTTTATATTGCAAGACTTAACAGGTGTGAGGGAATCTCTCCCTGTAAATGGCCTAATCCTTAAAAAATTCTTTAATTGAGGAGGTAACCCCTTCTCCGTGTTATTTTTCGTAGGTGTTTTTCCGTTTTAGCTTATAGATTTTAGCAAATAAAGTTGAAAGGCATATTTCATTGGCCCTTTACTATGTCTAAACTAGTTTTCTTATAGAATTATCATCGGTACTTGCTTTCAAGCAATAGAATTTTCAACCAAAAAGAATACTGTTTGGGAAATTAGATGTCTTTTATATCCAGAAATTGCAGATTGACTTTGATTACTTCCTTTTTAAGAACATAAAAATAATGGATGATTATTTCTGTTTTCAAATTCACCCCAAATGGTTATTAATATCAGGAATAAAAGCTAATTCGACATCAGCATCTTTAACTCCCAACTTGTCATCCATTAATTCTTAAGGAAATGATTGTCCACCCCATCCAATGAAGGTGATGATTTTTCAGGGTGTAATTCTAAAATATAAAGATATTAAAGATAAGAGGTCTTACCATAAGCCTGCTTACCACGATCATAGGAAAATAGCTTAGCTGACATTACCAAATACTGTCTACCAAAACAGGGTAATGGCTTGAAATTTCAAGACAAGAAGTCTCATTACGAGCTGGCTTGTTCAGTTAGACTACTACCAGTGAGTGGCATTGTCAACAGCTGGCCACCAAACCAGGACAATGGCTTTTTATCTTCATACAAGACTTAAAAGATAAAAGAAATGAACAAAATATGAAAACATGTTTTGAATTCACTCTGATAATTATAATCTTGATTAAGTGGGACAATGGACAATCAGATGGTTAAAAGGTATCCCTGTCGAGACTATAGATGTTTGCTGGAAGCAGAGGCTCTACCTATGACAAGCGAGTATATTATAAAAGCCGATTTGGAAAAAGCTCCTATTTCTCTTATTTATAATCCAAGCAAGGCCTATTTGAAATCTTAAATGTGTCAATTCTTAAGTGTGTTCAAAAGAAGGAAAAAATCAAAGTTACTTCTGTAATACTCCGGATATATAGATAACTAGTTATACCAAGATTTTTTTCTTATGGATGAAATTCTGTTCCAAAATTTTAAGTACTTTTGACTTTTCTAGAGATAACTGGTTCTCCCAGTGAATCGCCAATTGTTGTGCCTTGCAAAAACAACCCCCCATTTCATAGATAGTTTTTTCAAAAAAACATTAGAATATCGAATGGGTCCCTCTTAGGAAATAAAATTGATATCAAAAGCTTTATTTTTCAAAGAAAAAACATAAGGCGCAAATAAAGTTATGCGATAAAGCCATCAGCGATATCGCAATCGGCAATCGGCGAAACTCTTGTGCACCCTTAAAACACCACATGGTAAATCCCCGATGCGATAAAGCCATCAGCGATATCGCAATCGGCAATCGGCGAAACCCTTGTATCACTTTTAACGCGCATATGGTTTTCCGCCGATGCGATAAAGCCATCGGCGATATCGCAATCGGCCCCACTCCCTTTTAAACACATATGCGCTATGTTCCTTGCCGATGCGATATCGCAATCGGCAATCGGCAATCCTCTTGTACCATTTTTTAACGCTCATATGGTTTTCTGCCGATGCGATATCGCAATCGGCGATAAGTGATATCCAAACCCATTGTTGAAGCCTTTCGCGCCCCTCTTTCCTTGCGATGCGGTAAAGCACATTTTCGATAAAAAAGCCAGTTAAGTGATTGGAAGGCCAATTTATTGATAATTAAGGCATAATCACTCATACCCGGCCGCCCATACGTCCTCTCCTCGCCTTAAGAGATTTACGAATCAAATTCAGAGTAATGGGCATTTATAAAGGTGGCAGACCTTATACGGTTACATAATGAATCCCTGCCCTTGGATTTGCTTAAAGATTGCCTCCGCGCCATTCAATAAAAGCCAGATATATTAACGCTAATCTTTTACATTCAAATATCATCTTTGAGTCTCTCTATTATCTCTGTGTTACGCCAAGTCTTACTCTCTGTTGCAGGATAGATTTCTACCAGAGAACTCAAAACATGATGGGGAAAAAGTCCAAGAAGGCCGCCAATGTTCCAAATGCACCAGCCACAGGACAATCAACGCCAAGTAGTAAGAAAGGTTTAATATCTGACACTACATGCGCAGGCCTAGCAAAGACCACATGGCAAGGAACCTACGACTTAATAGAAGCCGAAAAACCAGCACAAGCAGTAGATGAAGCCACTGCGGATTCATCTGATAAGTCAGAAAACTGTATTAAAGATTTGGCCGATTCATTCCTCCACAGAATTGCAGCTAGAGAACAAATGCTCCCTTATACTGACGTGGTGAAATGGGCGATTGAAGAAATCCCCTTCAATGATAGAACTTTCGTCACAAAGGATGGGAGAGTTTTTGGGTCATTCAAGCCTGAAGATCTGAGACAAATGTACCATTTGCCGACGCCAGAACAAGTATATAACAGCGACTTTCTAAAAAAATTTGCAAGTGAGCACACGATCGAATCTGAACCTATCAAGGAATGGAGGGGGAACCCAGCTAAACACAAACATGAATCCTCCGGTAAGTACTCAGTCGACTCTCTGTGTTCTCCTTACTGTTATGCCGGCATAATGATGTGTAGATTGTGGGGTTTACATGATTCCGCTGTTTTCACCATTGAAATGGTTCCTCTCATGGAAGCGGCAGTAAACAGTGTTATTATGGATTGGGCCACTATTCTGTCAGACAAACTGGCAACAACAGTTATCAATTATAGGAATAATTCTAGAGTCAGTGAAAGAATAATTCCTCCTTTTTACTACAGTGCATACATCTTGGACACTTTGTGTTTTAATTCTGAATTCCCCATTCTTGGTTGGAGGTGGACCGTGCAGGACCCCTCGCCCATTCACATTTATCATCGTAAAATGTGGAAGCCCTATTATAAAAACCATATGTACCAAATTTGCAATGGTTTCATGGTCCCTGTATATTACGCAATTTTTGACAAACCTATCCCCAAGATTTCCTACCTTGCTTCTTTTGATTTGCCTGCGGTAGGTAGTTGGTTCGGAGAAGAACATTTCACTTATATTAGGGTTTTCGGAAGTCAAGCAAACCCTCATGTCCTTCCTTTATATGTCCCCGATAAACTGTTAGCAAGGGAGGTTGCTTACCAAATAACCGCAGAAAGCACCACTCAGATCCTTAAAAAGGAGAAGAAAAGGGGTTGGCCTACTTTCCCCTTTAGATGTGGGGTTTTCACACTGAATGATCTAAAGCATGCAGAGAAAGAAGCTTCAAAGATCCAAGTCCTAAATTTTGCTACCCTGCCCAATCGGCTATATGATCCAAAGAAAACAGCTTATGCTGCTTTAGAGCATGCTAAGTTAGCACTATTTAATCACAAAGATGATATGTTTGATGACATGTTCAAATCAGCCGAATCAATTTTTCAAGTCATGCAACTCGCCAAGAGACAATACAATGATGAAGGATTAATTGAGTTTAATAAACTCAGAGAATAGAGGTTGCAAACTCTGCCTTTGGATTTGTTAATGACTGACCAAGCAGCATCATCAAGTGGCCCTAGCAAACAACAGACTAAGAAGCCTCCCGCTACAATACAAACCGGTAATAAAGAGCAGGAGGAACAACAAAGGAAGCAGCGAGAGGAGAAGATAAAACGGGATCAACAAGAACGTTTGAGGAAGGAGAAGGAAGACAAGAAGCGCCAAGAGCAGGCAGAAAAGAAGCAAAATGAAAAAGAGCAGGCAGAGAGGAAACAGGCAGAAAAACAACGAGAAGAACAAGAGCAGAGAGAAAAAGAAAAG
>APFE031143106.1:0-31994 GCA_000404065.3 Pinus taeda | reverse complement strand
CAGTCCTCCACTATCCTCGTAGACGGACATCTGCACAAGCAAAGAGAGAACAAACACAAGCGTAAAATCTACTAAAAACAACTATGTATCAGTCAGGAAGGATACAATTTTACATTAATCATTCATAGGACAAATGGAAATGGAACCATAAGAGTAGTCATCTATCTTTATTAATCAGAAAATAGAGTAAGGTACAACCGAAGTCCTGACGCTGAGTCCTTCTCTAGAGGGTCCAGCCAGCATGTCCTCCAAGCATTCACCTTTGAAGCAAATCTCCCAAGTCAAAAGGGTCTCTCTCTCACATACAAGGCAACAAGCTCATGACCTTCCTCAAGCTCAAAGCAATCCTCACACAACACACCAAATGCCTACAAAGAGCAGCACTAATGCACTAAGAATTCCTCAATCAAAGTCTATATGTTCCAAAACTCAAAAACTAGCTGCTCATGGGCAATGGAAGAGGCTTATAAAGGAGAAGGAGTCTCCATGAATAGGTAAAGGATGAGCTTTCCCACAAGATAAGTGGATGGTCAGTCGAACAGACATGCCAGAGAAAGGATGGCGACCTCAACAATGCTAACAACCAAGTCTGGAGGGATCTGGAAGGCTGGTTGTTAGAACAACTTCACCCAAACAGGATCAGCGCGGGTGAGACACTGAACTGACGCGCTGACATCGCAGATCAACTATAGAGGAGGTCCGGTCAGCGCTCAATAGGACAAACGGAGGGTGCGCTTTTCGTAAAATGGGACCAGCACGGAAAAGACGTGTGCTTCCGCGCTGGCAGCGCATCAGGTACACTGGACTCCGCCTGTCAGCGCGGTTATTTGATTAACAGACGCGATGATTCATTTAACTTAGGCAAAGAGGGTTTTTCAGCCATTTGAGGAGCATGAGCATAGGTGAATGTGGTTTCACAACACAGTAGGGAGACTGACATGATGGCAGTGACATTTTACTGTGTAACACTCCTGGATTTTACAAACTTGGATTTCTTCACGGACTTGGAGGACTTGTCTTCCTAAGGAGTGGATAAGGGTTTGGGGGAGTATCCTAAACATCATCAACCCTAGGGTCTATATTGCAAGTAGATAGGTCAATAGGAGGGCTTTCAAAACAACCAGATGAGAAGGGAGTAGAGACTTGATAGGAAGAGGGTGCAGGTGAGATGGAGGAGGTCCAATAGGGGGAACTGGGGAAGGGAAAGGATGACCTGGGTCTAATGGAGGAAAGTGAGGGAAACCAATAGAAGGGAAAGTAGAATCATTTCTAGATAGATAGAAGGGAGTAGTGGATTTCAAACAAGTAGCTAGGAAGTGTAGGGATGCCAAATAAGGGGGAGGATAATCGGAACCTGAATAGGGAATCGATTCTACAGGTGGGGAGTAGATCAGTCGTGAGGAATTGGAGTAGGTAGGGTAATCCGATGAGCTATCCATAGGGTAACTGTCATTTGTAACTAGAAGAGAATAAGGAGATGCAACTGGCAGGGGAGAAGGTGAAGTTGTCTAGATGATCACATAATCATACGAGTCATTGTATAGTCTACTGAGAACTCCTCCATACCTACCAACAGATAGGAATGGGAAGATGCGAAGTGATATCGATCTCGATGACAGGTGCCATAAGGTGCCAAAAAGAGAGTGTAGATGAGTCCCCGAGTCTCTCGCGGTGTGAGGAAGATGCACGAGGTTAGAGTCCCCTCTGGTAGTTGCAGTAAATGGAAACCTTAGCCAAATTTGGTGTCCACACCATTATCTTAAGGAGGGTTATACTACATATCTATTTGCCCAAAATCATGTTTCCTTCTTGAATATTCTCTATGTACATTATCAATTGTGCTTGTTGTTGTGCCTCTTAGAGAAATTTGTTCTAAGAAAATAGTTGGCCGTTTGTGGACATTATAAATATAGTTTGATCAATGTTTACATCAAGTATCCTTCAAGAGTTTCATATAGTTGATATTGGTTCAATTGCCCCTTCTACTTTGGCTACACATCATTTCTCCCATCTATTTCCTTTTCCTTCATGCCTCCACTCATTTTTCCTTCGGGTGAAATCTACATTTCTTCTCATGAATTTTTTTTTTTTTTGTCTTGCTGAGAAGGTTGAATTATGTCTTTTTTCCCTTTTGGCTATCCTTTTGTTATATTATATCCTTAATAGTGTCCTTAAATTCTTCAAAGCTTTCCATGTCTGAATATCTCTTAGACTTATCTTCCTTTATGCCTTCATGAGGAAATTCCAAACCCTTTCTATAAAAAAAAAAAAGAAAACTTGGGCTTTTCTAGCCAATCTTCTAGTAGCCTTAATTCTTCATAAGAATGTATCAACACTCCTTTGTTTTCTACTTGGCTACCTCTATGAGCCAATTCTACTCCTTGTTGCAATTTTTTTATTTGTCATCTTCATGCTTTAATTATTCCTCATTCACTTCTGTGATTTTTCTATATGTAGCCACCTTTGCTACCTCTATTGTTGATATTACAACTGCTACTACATTTATCTGTGCCTATCAACATCTTTAGATCAGAATTCTTGACTTTAACTCCCCCTAATAATATTGATATTTTCCTCTTCCTGAAAGGAAGGAATTTTTTGGTCTTTGCCTATGGAAAAATATATATTGTTTTAGAAACGAAAATTGATGCCTTAATCATTCAAGGCATACTCAAGCTTTTCCTTCTTTGGTTCAACATGTTTCCTCCTCCAAACTTTTGTGACTTTTTATCTATGTTGGACCGGAGATTATTCAAATTTTCTATATTCCCAATTTAAACTACAATTTTGAGCCATATGTCCAGTATTATGACACTTAAATCATTCAGTGTCAAACATGAAAGAGAGGGCATAGCTTTTGTTGGTGATTCTTGGAGTATATTTATGTATTTTTTCTAGGGAATTGATGGGAGTCTTCATAGATATCTTTTTTATATGCCCTACAATCCTATTCCATGTGCCAAAAACTTGTACAAGAGTAACAATATCTATAAAACAAAGTTTGATACATGGGATATGATGATTGCCTTTGTGCACCTCTGAACTTCTTCTACCTTGAGGCTCATTGATGGAATTTATTGCTATTTGTGGTATCATACCTTCTTGAAATATAGGTCCTTTTGGTTTAACTATAACTCTTTTACTTGATGATGATAGAGTTGGGTATATTTGGAGTATTTGCACGACTTTTAGACCTCTTCGTTCTTGCCTTTTGATACTTTAGGGGGTACATTATTTTGGTTAGAAGGCTCACCTATATAACCAAGACTTGATTTGTCAAAAGGTGATATTAGATGGCTGAGTATGTTATCCAAAACTTAAGAACTTTTCAAGTTATTGTTCACCAGATCAACTTCTTTTCATAGAGTGACAATCTCCTCTTTCATGTTTTCACAGTCTTCACCATTCCTTTCTAGTTGGTTCTCCATGTATTCCTTCATTCTTATTAGTTCACATGTTTTTAATTTGAGACACATGATATCTAACTTCATACTCAACATTTCCTTATCCCTTTCCTTTAACCAACAAGCCATGATTTTATTTTCCTTTTTTTCTCCTTTTAGTAGGACCAATTATTTCTTTAGTTTCTTATCTTTAGCTCCTTGAATTTGTTTCCTTGTTTCTTCTAGTTGATTTTTTAGAGAAGTAACTTATTCTTTATACTGGCCAATTTCTACTTCAACTTTTCTCAATTATTTAGACCTTTGTTTAAAATAATTTGTCAGTTTGTCTACTTGAGGACTCCAATCCTCTAGGGCTCCAACCATCTATTTCAATTCTTCAAGATAGGTACAAGTTGTGCTTCAAGACTTCCACTCTCTTCTATAACAAATTATGATAGTCTTTCCAATATTGCTTCAACAATTCCCTCAATAAATCTCCGAAAACACTTAGTTCATAAATGAAAACTTTAGTGATCTTAGTAGGTATCTCCAAGACTCTTCATGATACCCAAAAAAAATTCTCGAAGGTCACTCCATGAGGGCTTCAATCATACCTCAAGGTCTCCAAGAATGATTCAAGATAAACTTCTATTATGCTTCCAATTGGCTTCAATAATCTACCCCAAAATTGATATTCAAAATGGTCTCCAACAATTTGTTTAAGAAGTCTCAAGTATTCAAGATTTCCTACTCCAGCGCAACTCCAAAAACATCTTCAAACCTTGCTTCAAGAAGTCTTCAAGAAAATGCTCCAAATGGATCTTCAATAGATCTGCACACTACTCTTACAAGGTCCTTTAACAATACTATGGTAGAGCTCCAACAATTATTTCAAAGATGATTTCAACAAGTCTTCAATATATACTCCAAAAACAAGTCTTAAAACACTCAACAAGTCAAGATACAAGTCTATCTCAAGTAAGCCTTCAAACTTTTCTTCCTAATCAATATATTTGCACACCAAATATTCTATGGACTACCCCAATAAGGTGTCTTTTATGATACTTTAAAGAAACCATCAATAATGCAGATAATGTCACTCAAAATATGTGTCAAAATTCTCACATATTACCTCACAAATATGCTCTAAAACATGTCAGGGGTTCCTTCAATATGTTCCAAGTAATATCCAATGCCTTGTTTTTAAGTGAAGTCAAAAATTCAAACACAAGTTCCAAAAGTATAGGTCTGATCTGCAAGACATATTCATTGTAACAAAATCCTAATATTGTTCTTCCTGCATAATATTTTACTATAGAATAATCCTAACCCTTTGTGGAGGAGAAACCACCTTTGCAATTTTCGACATAACTCTTGGCATATAACCTTCCTTGCATACCTCTTACTTAGTTACATGAATCTCATTCCTATGAAAACTTTACCTCATAAATCTCGGTCTTTTTTTTCCAACTTAGAACCTCAACTCAATGTCTTGTGGTTACCATAGTTCGGATTCTAAGCTTAGGTCTGTGGTCTCCTTAATATCCCAAACACGTCCTTATTCTCCATATCAAGTATGCTTCTATAGGTTTGATTCTTCTCAGAAAATCTTCCATGGATCTATGATACAAGTGTCTCTCTAAGTCTAAAAAAGAATTCCTTCACAAGTTTGTAAATATCTCTGTCTTCTTCTCTTCACTGTCTTGTGCTTCGTTTCTTTCCTTATCCAAATTTTCTAAACATACTCATCAAAAATACACATTAGTTTATATATATATCTTATATATATATATATATATATATATATATATATATATATATATAATGATTTGTCATATTTTTCATGTCAAGCCTACATATGTCGGCTTGCTAGATTTTCAATTTTTTACATATTTTAACTTTAACAATCAATTTCTCTTCAATGGTAAATAATTATAAGGCATATGAATACTCATTAGAAAGCTCTTGACCTCCTATACAAGTTGGTGTAAGAAAAATTTATCAAATATTATGCTAATGTCAAAAGTATTTTTTTCTTTTTAGACTTTAAGGTTTGACATCTTGAACAGTTAAGGGTTTATGGATTTATGGAATCTTTTAGGGATTTATGTGCATGGAATTAGAATAGGGATTATTCAAAGACTACATCAAGGGTTCCTTATAGCCTTGTTATGGATTTATATGTTTAGGTCATCATGGTAATGTAGTGCTAAGGTTTCATCATTTTTTATTTGGGGCTAGTGTTAAGTATTGGGCATATGCATTCGAGGCTTAGGTTTTTATTTGTGAGAATAAGATTAGTGTAACAAGAAAAGGTCTACAATAATGCTAGGGTCATTATTGGAATGAACCTATTAGGATTAAGGCATCATTCATGCTTAAGGAAATGGCTTCTTCATTAAATAAGGAGCAAGGACAAGGGTATCATGATTCAATAGGGATTTTCTCTTAGAGCATTTTTAACAAGGATATGGCACCTAGGTTTTATGCTAGGGTTTCATATATGCATATAAGGACTTACTAGCTTCTAGGGATTTCCATCATCAATGATACATAGGGCTATATTCAAAAATACATGACATCAATGGAAGCCTTATCCAACAACATCCCCCTTTGTCATTGATGGTAATACTCTCCCCCTTTGACATTAATGGAAACTTCTTCATATAGTGCTCCCCTTGTCATTGTGGTTCTCCCCATGTCGTTATGTTGCTTCCTATTTGTCTTCATACTTATTTTTCTCTCTTTTTACTTTTGGAGTATCATGGGATATAATGACATCATTCCTATGAGCTCCTTTTGAGTGGATTATCCATTTAATGAGCTAGCACCATGTTGATGCCTCGAAATTCACTGCACCAACACAGGGAAAAACCACCTAGTCCAGACCTTAAAGCAACTCCTTTTCCATTTAGGGTAGTGGATCTGACTAGTTAATTTAGGTCCAATTACCTTTTTCAAAACACTATCACCGTTAAATATGTCTTTAATTGCTAATAACTAGGGACATCAAATCAATTCTTCTAGTTGATCAGGCAAGAAGAATGACCCTTAAGTTGTTTTTGTGGAACAACCAAACCAATATAAAGCTTTTCCTTGAAGAGAGGACTTCTAAGATAACACATGCATGATTTAACTAGTATGCAATTAATCTATCCTATGTTGATTGAAGGAAAGAAGAATCCTTCTCCCAATCAAGAGCTGGTTTACTAAAAGAAAACATGAAGGAATCAAAATAAAATCTAGGAATTAGATCAAGGAGATAACTCTCAAGATATCATTCCTTATTGATCTAAATACTAAAAATCGAGCACTTAGTAAGCAGTTACATAAGTGTTTGATTGAAGTATATTCAATTCCTAAATTACATGCATATAAAAACTTATTTATCTCCCGAGTTTACTTGTTATTTGAATGCGATCTAAAATGGTTGTCTTTAGTACATGGTAATAAAAATAAATCATATACTAAAAGAAATGAAAACTTTTAAGTTAATTCTTTTAGTTAAATAGTTAATTAAAAGAATTGTTAAAGCATATATCGCCGTCCAAATAAAACAACAATTTGCTGCAACGGCACTGGCATATTCAAAAATGAGATGATGATGAACTGTGTTAATAATATACATATAACAAACAAATTGGAAGAAACAATGGCTATGAGTTATACTAAAAAGAACATGAAAAACATTGATAAAAATACGCGATGTATCACACTTCCTTTGTAAAATACACAGTCCCAGTCCTTTCCTTTATTCCAAAGCTTCCCAAAAGTACAGAAATGCGACTCTTTGGAGCCTCTTTAAAACAAAAAATAAGAACCTCGATCCAATCATTCTATTAAGATGAGTTTCTGAAAATACAAAAATGTAATCTCCACTTAACTTTCTTCATAAAATTTAGGACCTGACCCAGTCTATTAAGACAGACTTGGAGATACAAAAATGCAAGCCCCAAAGGATTTCTTCTTAGATTCTGGACCATTATTCGATCCATTAAGTGGGTTTAAATAGCAATAAAATTAAAAAAATAATAATAGGTCTACACACAGCGCTGAGGAAATTAATGGAATCCCTCAAATCTCAAAAAAAAAAATAGTTTTCAAAGATAATATTCTGAAATGCCATTCTGGCTTATTGACCTCGTATTTCGATCAAATAATCCTCGCATTTGTAGATTCCATGGAACTAATCTGCTTCTTTGCGCAACTATCTCTTCTTTGTTTTCTTTGTTCTTTAATTCTTTGTTTATACCTAGAAAATGATAAGCCATGGATAAGCAAACATAAATATGTTGGAAATAATACTGAGAGGGGGGTGAATCAGTATTATTACATTAATAAAACTTTTTCATTTCCAAACTCTGATTCATATATGCTACTTCCACAACTTCTTATGATTAAGTTAATTGATCTTCAATGAGTGCATTAGAACATTATCAACCATATTATCAGTTAACAGATGCAGTAACATATAATAGATCATCACACATAAGGCACACACATGAACACCATGATATAAGGTGGAAACCCAATGCGGGAGAAAACCACCTGCTGCAAGTCATCTCAATCTTCTTCTTAATAAGAAAATCCTTTTACAATATTTGTACTGGTGCAGCCTTATACCAGTACGGGAGCTACAACCCCCTTTGCTCTTGTACTAGCCGATCCATTTACTAGTACGCAGGCTACTACCTGCTACAATGCTCCAAAGTTTTTTTGCTCTTGTACTAGCTTAGAAGTACGTAGGCGCCGGCCTACAATCTTCTCTCCTCCAGGTACCACGTTTCATCAATTTTCATACTGGATACACTGAAGCACAACACATAATCTGAAAAGGCCACGTTTCATCCAATTTTCATACTGGACCCAACAACAACATTGAAGCAAATAAACAACCTTCTGAAACACCCAAGCACTAGATCAATACATATACCAAGAGAGTCATCAACCAGATCTAGTCCATCAGATCACATAAAGATAAGTCATTAATAACCTGATCCATTCATCCATCAATGTATAAACATTTAATCAATCACTGCTGTTATCAGAACTTAATACCAGAAATCAGACATCACTTCAAAACCCAGAACACAGCAATGATAAACATGGATAGCTAAGTAGATTTCATGAGAAGTACGCAGCTTCACCCATATAACAGTTGCGTATAAGTACGCACTGTTTCCAACTACTTCCCTGCGTATGTGCGCACTCTGCCTCACAAACTTCCTGCGTACATGCGCTCTGTATCCAATGAACTGCCTGCGGCCCTCCGCATCTGCAGCGCTTTTGGGACTGCGTATCTGCGCACCTGCAGTGCTTCTGTGCCTGCGTATCTCCGCACTTTTCTTTCGTTGTACTTGCGTACCTGCAGATATAGATAATTTCAAGACTTCAAGAATAGCCCAGACTTTCAGATCTATAGATCTGAACATGCGCCGAGGAGATATCAACCCATTAGTAGATCCGACTTGTACTTCTCATGTTTCTCCTTGATTTAGATCTAGCTATCTCTCATAACCCATCACTAGAATTTTAGATCTAGCTTCTTAAGATATTCAACCCAAAAGCATACTCAAGCAAAATGATCTCCTTTGCTTTATATAGGCAAGCTCTTCCTCAAATCATGGATCAATACCACGGTCCAAAACCATAATAACACAATTCTGTCGGCTAAATACCAAGAGTTAAACATAAGAAACCCCACGTGTGCTTTTCTTTGCCTTGAAGTAAGTGAACTAGGGGTACGCACCTCTTGAACGGAATAACTACGAGTATGTACGCACTTTATGTAACACCGACCTGCATGTACGCACCTTCTGTAAGGTGTACCTGTGTACCCCTTATTTTCTTCAATATTTGATAGTTGATCATCAATCTTTGCTGCTAACTTGAAGTACTGTGATCTATCACCTGAATAGGTTGCCATCAAGGACAACACTTTAGCCATAATGCCAACAATATCCCCCTTTGGACTTGATGGCAAAGCTTACTTGTGAACTGTCATCTGATCCCTTTTTGTTGTCTGGTAACCCATGCACTCTGTCACATCTGATATTTCTTCTGTAGATTCATCTAAATCTATTCAAGTGAGATGATCTTCTATGAGAGGGTTGCCATCAAGTACAACACATGCATCATAATGCCAACAATCTCCCCCTTTGGACTTGATGGCAACAACACCAAATCACTCTCCCCTTTGACATCAAGGGCAAAGGGTTATGCTCCCCCTAAGAACATGCTCTCCTTGACTATAAACCAGATCTGCTGAAGTCTCTGAATGAACTCCCCCTTTGTATATGCCATGGTGCTCCAATCTGATAATGCTCTTTCTGAGAACAAGCTGAGATGTCTGCTTTGCTATATAGTGTTGTTCATGCTCAAGCTCCCCCTGACTGCAAAAAGATCTTCTACAAGAAGAACATGACTCTATATATCATAAATGACCTTTCTATCACCAAAAGACTCAATACATACATCCATCACCCATCATAATGGTGATACATCAAAAGTTTACATATGATAACATCATTCATCCCAGGCATAGTGGGGAAACCAACATAGGTCATGACATGACCTGAAGAGATGACTACAATAGAGACACATTATTACATCATGAGAAAAGACCAATCACCTAAGATAAATATCAGCAACAACACTGTATGATCTGCTTCATAGTATCTGTCAACAGCAACTGGATCAAAAACTTGCATTAGTGCATGAATCATCAAGGTATGTCTGCATCAACAGGATTTTTTCACATTCTATAGTCATCATGATCATCATTTGGGAATATCTGCATATGTACGAAACAACCTATCATCACAAGAGCTCATCATCATCATGTCTTCAACAATGCAACTTTGAATAATCATCCCTGTATCCAGCCAACAATCCTCATCCATTTGTGCCAAGAACAACCTGCAATATATGATCTTTATGCATATGGCGACAACATCATATGAGAGACTCATCATCAAGTGAATTCAAGCTATGTACTTCTCCTTATCCTCATAAGAGAATCAACCACAAATCTGATCATGTGAACAACTCATAGAAAGATGAATCATTTAAGCATCATCACCAAGGATTATTACCCATAATGCCAATAATGCATTAAAAACATATGCTCCCCCTAAACTAGTGCCATCTGTCAGATCTTATCAACAAGAAAAAAAATCAGCCATTAAATGCCTTAAGACAGATATGCAGGTTTTCATTATATGACCTACGTGGCTCTGCACATCATCTTTCGCTCTTCTGTGTATCCACACACCTATCCTTCTGTGTTTCTGCGTACTCACGCAGACAACCTTCTACTACAGTGCGTACCCACGCACCTGTGCCATCAGTTGGGCTGTGTACCTCACGCACTTGTTGCTTCTATCACGCCGCGTACTTTTATGTACCTCCGCAGGTTATCCTTCTATCGCGCCGTGTACCTCCGATCTTGCTACGCACCTCTTCTTCTGCCTTGCCGCGTCCGTCCGCAGGTGCTCTTTTGTTACACCGCGTATATACGCACTGCGGCTGTGCCTTTGCTGCGTATCCTCGCACTTCGACTGTGTATCACCTGCGTATGCCCACATTTTCACAGTGAATGATCTGCGTACCTTTGATTAGAACCCAATTAACAGTCTTCTTCTGTGCCACTGACAGTCAGATTCCTAGATCTAATCTTGTGCTCGAGAGATCATACTTCATAGATTCACTTCCAACTTCACTTTCCCTACTGCCTTTCTTCAAACAATCATATACGCGATTGTGCAGTATCCAACTCGTGTATATACGCAACTTCCCTTTATCGAGTTTGCATATGAGATTCAGGACACTGAAGTTTTGTACTTTCATCTCCCTCTAATTCTGGTATGTCTGTACGTTGTGTTGTACTTCCTTTTTCTTCCATATCTTCAAGCGTGATGATGACATTTTCTCCTTTTGATATGATGCCCATACTTTGTTCCTGCAATTCTTGGCTATATGTCCAAGCTTTTTACATGCATAACATCTTATATGTTTCATATTCCATTTGTAGCAATCAACAGCTTTGTGACCATACATATTGCAAGCAAAGCAATATCCATTAAAATACCTTGAATGTGATGATCTTTCTGCATAATGGTCTTGAGCCCTTCTTCTTCTACATCTAGCTGCAACATGTCCAAGATTATGAAATACATAACATTCAACATTATTCATGGGAGGAGTAAATGATTTTCTTTGAGGAATCTCTTTCCTTGGTTGATGATGAGATTGATCTTTCATTTCTTCATTGATCACTTTAGATTTCTCCTTAGAGTTCCTTGCCTCACCTTGTGAACTAGATTCACCTTCAACAGATTCATGGAAACCAAGACCAGTCTTTATAGCAGGAGACCTTTGACTACTAAGAATATCATCCGACTTTAGAGCTTCTTGAAATCGTAAAAGCTATACCTTTTCTTTCGTTTTACCTTTCAAGATATTTACCTCAACTGAAGCTGTCTCCTTTTCAAGAGATTTCCTTTTCAATCTTCTTCAGCTTTCTTCCTCTTCATTTGTTCCCTTAGTTTTGAAGAATCTCTTTTCTTGTTTTTCTTCAGATCCTGCTAACATTTGACGAACGCGAAAGCAATTCCACTGGGATTTTAGGCTGATGACTTCATTGTATTGTTTTCAATTGATTGATGTAGATCTTCATTTTCTTCCTGATTCTCAAGATCTCCCTTTAGTGAGAGGATTGTAGCTTTCAAGATTTTCATAGTAGCTGGATCTATCTTTGAGTTCTTGATGGTTGTGCTTCTTTCGTTGACTTCTTTTCTTAATGATGTCACTTCATGCTGCAATTTTTGACATTGGTTTTCCTTGTCCTTGAGTAGTTTTCTTACCTTGTTTCCTTCTTCTAGTTGGGCCTTCAGTTTGGTAGCTTGTTCTTTGAGGTCACATTCCCTTTTGTTCAATAGATCTTGTTGATCTCTAATTTTGTCTGTCGGCCTTTTAAATTCTGCCTCTATTTGATATCTTTCTTTTTCACCCATAAGAGCAAGTTCAGTAGTTTCACTATTACTTCCATCTCTTTCACAAGGAAATATAGGTGGAACATCAAAGGATAACACATTCATACCTGATAATGATTCTGAATCTGATTCTGAATCTGAAGAGCTTCTTATGCCTAATCCCCAATCCATTCTCCCACTGTCATAGTTCTTCTGAGATGACTTATTTTTCTTAGATGCTTTCTTCTTAAGCTTCTTTCCCATTGATCCACGGATCTCCTTCAAGCGATCAAGCTTCTATCAAAGGACCAACTCTGATACCAATTGTTGGAAATAATACTGAAAGGGGGGATGAATCAGTATTATTACATTAATACAACTTTTTCATTTCCAAACTTTGATTCATATATGCTACTTCCACAACTTCTTATGATTAAGTTAATTGATCTTCAATGAGTGCATTAGAACATTATCAACCATGTTATCAGTTAACAGATGCATTAACATAGAATAGATCATCACATATAAGGCACACACATGAACACCATGATATAAGGTGGAAACCCAATGCAGGAGAAAACCACCTGCTGCAAGTCATCTCAATCTTCTTCTTAATAAGAAAATCCTTTTACAATATTTGTACTGGTGCAGCCTTATGCCAGTACGGGAGCTACAACCCCCTTTTCTCTTGTACTAGCCGATCCATTTACTAGTACGCAGGCTGCTACCTGCTACAATGCTCCAAAGATTTTGCTTTTGTACTAGCTTAAGTACTAGTACGTAGGCGTCGGCCTACAATCTTCTCTCCTCCAGGTACCACGTTTCATCAATTTTCATACTGGATACACTGAAGTACAACACATAATCTGAAAGGCCACGTTTCATCCAATTTTCATACTAGACCCAACAACAACATTGAAGCACATAAACAATCTTCTGAATTACCCAAGCATTAGATCAATACATATACAAGTGAGTCATCAACCAGATCTAGCCCATCAGATTACATAAAGATGAGTCATTAAGAACCCGATCCATTCATCCATCAATGTATAATTATTTAATCAATCACTACTGTTATCAAAAATTAATACCAGAAATCAGACATCACTTCAAAACCTAGAACACAGCAATGATAAACATGGATAGCTAAGTAGATTTCATGAGAAGCACGCAGCTTCACCCATATAACAGCTGCGTATAAGTACGCACTGTTTCCAACTGCTTCCCTGTGTACGTGCGCACTCTGCCTCACAAACTTCCTGCGTACGTGTGCTCTGTATCCAATGAACTGCCTGCGCCCCTCCGCATCTGCAGTGCTTCTGGGACTGCGTATCTGCGCACCTGCAGCGCTTCTGTGCCTGCGTATCTCCGCACTTTTCTTTTACTATACTTGCGTACCTGCAGATATAGATAATTTCAAGACTTCAAGAATAACCCAGACTTTCAGATCTATAGATCTGAGCATGGGCCGAGGAGATATCAACCCATTAGTAGATCCGACTTGTAGTTCTCATGTTTCTCCTTGATTTAGATCTAGCTATCTCTCATAACCCATCACTAGAATTTCAGATCTAGCTTCTTAAGATATTCAACCCAAAAGCATACTCAAGCCAAATGATCTCCTTTGCTTTATATAGGCAAGCTCTTCCTCAAATCATGGATCAATACCACGGGCCAAAACCATAATAACAAAATTCCATCGGCTAAATACCAAGAGTTAAACATAAGAAACCCCACGTGTGCTTTTCTCTGCCTTGAAGTAAGTGAACTGGGGGTACGCACCTCCTGAACGGAATAACTGCGGGTATGTATGCACTTTATGTAACACCGGCCTGCGTGTACGCACCTTCTGTAAGGTGTACCTGTGTACCCCTTATTTTCTTCAAAATTTGATAGCTGATCATCAATCTCTGCTGCTGACTTGAAGTACTGTGATCTATTACCTGAATAGGTTGCCATCAAGGACAACACTTTAGCCATAATGCCAACATTATCAAAAATATTTTTTTTAGAAAAAGATAAGATCAAATGAAAATATATGGGCCATTTATTTAAATCACAATTGCATTAGAATTAGGGATAGAGTCCAACATAATCACAATCCACTGGAGTGGGATTGAGCCATATCGTAATCGCATCTCAAACAGGGACTATATTAAAATAGGGAGCATTTATTATCGAGGACAAATCATAATCATAGTGGAAGAGATCGAATTGCAATTGCAATTGAGCCAGGAACATTTCAATCAGATTTGTAATCAAACTAAATCAAATCACAATTACTTTAAAACAGAATTGCAATCTCAAATTAAACGGAGGGGTTCAAATTGCAACTGTAAATTAAACGGAGGCAGAAATAGCATGAGACATGTGCATCTTGTGATTGTGATATCGCAATCATGCAAGATCGAGGATGGGATGCACGGGGGCTTCTCCCAATGAACCTCTGACATATCACGTTCAATCATGGAATATTAAATAATACCCTTAATTTGAGTACATATTGGAAAATACCTCTAAAAATCATATTCTTTAATCCCCTACCAATATAAACCATATACACCTTCCCAATTTAAAAAACCCCCACTTTCACTAGATATTATAGGTATCCATTTTTTCATTAACATTTTTTATACCCCTTTATATTTTTTCATTAACTTTGAGCTGCATTTTTTATACATGTCAATATAAAAACCCTTTACCCCCTATATATCCCCCAATATATTTTGTCATTTTTCCCTCATTATATATCCCCCAATATGAACCCACGTGTTATGGTATTGCTCCCGCAATGAAGCCCCTGTGATGTGATGATCACAATCGGGTCTATAAAGTGGCACAACACTAATTGTGCCTCTTGAAAGTTGCGATTGTGATGTATGGGGATGATGTGGTAATGACATCGGATCTAATGTCACTAAGGATGTCAAATTGTAATCACAATTGGTATGGGCTAGGTGGCATGGCTTTTGATACCTACAAATGCGATATCTTTTAAACTGTGGTTAATAACCTTGTCGAGTCCGGAGTTGATCGCAAATCGCATTGGGGAGGGGCACAAAGGGGTCAAGCCTTCGTATATTGCAAATGCATGATTTTTTTAGAGTGTCTATTAATTAAGCTATCGAGTCTGATATCAAATTGCAATGAGGTCATGGCTAGGAATTAAGTCCATGGATGTTGCGATCCTCAGGATGCGACGAGTTATGAAATGGCATTCATATTATCGTTTGGTCCAACCTTGAATATCGCAATCGCAATGGGCCAGTGAAGGGGCATTAACCATGGTGTTATGTTTATTTGTGATGCGGGGAGGATAGGTCATGTTTTTACATCATGATCCATCGGATGCAATGAATTTATATTTTACGTTTGATTATCATGTCAGGTTCGGGGCTTATATCACATATCGCAATCAGCGATGCATAGGAGTATGGACTTAAACCTATGGATATTGTGATCATCCTAGATGCAATGGATTTATAAAGTAGAGTTGACAGTTGTGTCGGGTCCGAACCTGAATAACATTTCGTAATCAGTAATTCTATCGAGCACGGGCTTCACCATCATTCCTTGTTTATTTGCAATGCGGGGAGCAAGATTTTGATAAATCGGAGTTTAAGTTATAATTCATGATTTTTGTTATTTTAAACTCTGATATATTTCTTTTAATGTATTACGCTTTTAATACTTAAGGCTTTTAATCCTAAGTCTAAATCTTGTTCTCAGGATCTATTGCTTATTGAATTTATGATATGTGATAGCTTTATCGCATCGCATAGAGTCAAGTGTTGGAATGAGGGTGTAAGATTTTTTTGTTAATATTGAGATGCGATCAACAATGAAACCTTTGTAAAAGGCATGCTTATTTAAATTTCTTGGGGGCAATAAAATTTGGATTTTTTTATTAAAATAATTAAAATTATTTTATTAATTTTTTTTTGTTATAAAAATTTAAAAGGGTCCCCTAATTTTTTTTTTATATAATAATTTATAGGAAATTTATTATAAAAAGGGGGTTGTTGAACAACACAACAATTGGCGATTCACTAGGAAGAACCAGTTATCACTGATAAATGATAATGAAATTTCAAAAATTCATTAAAAATAATTTAGAAAGGGGAAACTACTTATTGAAATATTTAGATAAATAAAATTACTCTGATCATAAAAAAATCAATTAAATTGCAATCTCTTAGAAACCTTTCATAGATGAAAATACATATTTATCCATATCAGTCATTAATTGGTTATAAATATAAAGTAAGGTGCCTTTTACAAATTAGCCTTTTAATGTACTTGTTTGTCATAGGTAGAGCCACTACTGCCAGCAAGCGTTCATAGCTTCGATAAGGTTACCTTTTAACCACCAGTGATTTAGTATCCCATCCATTTAAGACCGCATTAGTTAGAGATAAATTCATTTTTTTTTGCTTTTTTTCTTTTCTTTTTTTTAACTGGTACCTAAAAGCCATTGTCCTAGTTTGGTGGCCAAATAGTGATAATGCCAATCACTGGTAGCAATTAAACTAAACAAGTTGTCTCGTGATGAGACCCCTTGCCTTATAATTAAAACAATCATAAGCCAGTACCTTGACTTGGTGTTCAGTATTGGTAATGTTAGTTTTATTATTTCCCCATGATCATGGTAAGCAGGCTTGTGATGAGATCTATTATCTTTTAGTTTTATATTTTGAATTACACGCTAAAAATTACATTTTAACAGATGGGGAGAATCATTGACTTCTTAAGAGTTTTGGATGACAATTAGAGTTGAATATGCTTAGTCATAAGACAGTATTTACTTTTTAAAGATAAACTTTATTAACTGATAATAGAGTAAAAAGAACTTTATAATTTTTTGAGGTTTAAAAGACTTCACAATTTAATGGAAAATATTATAGAGTTATATAATTTTCTATAATTTTTCAATCTTCGTAACTGCTTCCTTAAAAATTTCTACTTCCAAATTGAAAAATCATAAAAAATGGTTTCAAGAGATGTTTGTGAAAAGCCAAAGGTATGGTATTAACATTATTATCTAAAAGAAAAATGTAAATGTGATAAGATAACAAAATTTTCTCAAGATACGACCATTCACAAGTATGATGGTAAAATCACCCAACACCAAATAAAAAGGAAACCTCTGACAAGATTTTTTATATAAATTTCTTAACAAAAGAAGAAAAATATAATCAAGTAAACACTCCTTATGTTGAAATTTAGATGAACTTTAACTTGTAAAGTTATAAGCATTAAAGTGAAATTCGAACGAGGAAATATCTATTTTCTATGTATTATCTTTTAAAAGAAAAACTTGCAGAAAGTGTTTTAACTATTCTCGAATCAAAGTAATGCTTTTAAAGAAAAATATTAAGGTTTAGAAATCCCCCATTTTGGCTGATTCGATGAAACTCGTTACTGCTTCCTTTTGAAATTTGAGCTCAAAGTTTACTTCGGTGAAGGTGTGAAAATGTGTGTGAAGAGTTGCATAAGAAAGTTACATATGAGTAGAAAACCAAAAAACAAAACTGAAACTAAATAGTAAAGAAATGAATTAAAGTGAGTGTGTGAGACTTACCATTGAAGAATTCCATTTAATCTTACCGGAAAGGTATGACTTTCTCCAATGCAAGGCAACTAACTCAAAATCATTATTTATTAAATCTAATCTAAAGCAAGCAGTAAACTTTAAGAAAATAATGTCATTTTCAAGGGAATTAGATAAAACTAATTTGATCAAAAATGAAAATTAAGATATGCTTCTTTATCAATTACAATGATAGATGTTCTCTTTCAATTATGAATTTATATCATCTCTAGAATATGGAAATTTATTCAAAATCAAATGATGTATCAATTAAGTATATGATGAAGGTTTGAATCTCTAAGTAGGGAGTGATATATCAAAGATTTAAATAAAAGAGAATTCAAAATAAATTAATCATGATCTATTAGCTTTACTTGTTCCATTTCCATATTTACGAAGAAAATTGTAAGAATTGGAACAAACCTAGATAAAATCATGAATAAGATCATTTGCTGCAAGATTCAAAAGAAAGCATTCAACTAAACTTTTCTTTTAAGATAAAAATCCCTTTAATAATTTAATTAACTATCGAGATTTTCGATCGGAGAAAGATGTTATAGGAACTTTCTTATGAAGAAATTTGCAAAATATAATAATCTGATATAAATCTTTTGATAGCATATTAAAGGATTATCAAGATTTTAATTAATGGAAGCAACATTAGAAAATTCTCAAATTTTTCTAAAACAAAATATTTTCCTCAACATATCACAGTTTTATAAAAAGTTGGTTGCTTGCTTATCTTAACTTTTAAAAATAAAGCAAGGAAGATCTAAAAAATAAACAGAAAAAATAAGAAATAAAGATAAAAATAAAAAATAAAAATAGATGAAAATGAACTTGTGAAATGCATACCTGGAAGAATTTTGACTGTAATTTACCTCATAGATATTCAAGTTCTTCCCTGCATTTCTCAATTTCCCTTTGTTCAATATCATCTATTTATTAAATCTAAAATGCTAAGTAATGAATTTTAGGATTACATTCACATCAATTTCACATGGGATGATAATACTAATGACTATAACCTTCTCAGAAGTACTTGTGAATCAAAGATTGCCAAAACATAGCGATTCTCCACGCATGTTTTCCAAAAGCGTTATTGTCAATGTGATGGAGTTTTGCAAAATAAAGATAATCATGCAATCTAAAAGTCTTTGATATGTTTTATGCCAAAAATAGAAAATAGATGTTGTAAATATTAGATTTATTACTTGCTTATTGAGATCTGCGATGATAACAGAAAGAATCTAATATAAATTAATCTACTCCTAATTACTAGCTGAATGGAGGGAAAATGAGTAGTTATAGTCATACCTCCAATGTAACCATTCTCTCATTTTATTACCTACCTATATGTATAATTTAAACTTCAGTAAAAATATGAAACAAATAATCAAAATAAAATAAAATTTATTATTTACATCTAGTTTGAAATTATGTATAAAAATAAGTTTATTTAAAATTAACTTGTTAGTAAACCATCTATTTTGGAAAGCATTCTCTATCTCTGGGATCATCAAAGAATGGATGAATATTTTTTATTGAGTGAAAACTTTCCAATAGAGATGATGGAGAGACATGTTGTGAAGGAACATTCTCAAGTTTTAGATTTGACTAATGATGAAATGATTGGAATGGATTTCTGAAGATGTTTGATATTACAATATTGAACATGCTTGCAAAATAAAAAGAAAACAAAAGGAAAGAATGTAAAAACAAACAAATCATTATGAAAACTAAAATTACAAAATAATTTTACTAGGCAATTCTGGAACTCATCATGGATCTTCGTTGATGAATTTCCACTAGAAGGAAATTCCATGGAAAACTTATAAATGCAAGTTTCTAAAAGAGAATCAGAATGAAATATGTTAGAAAATTGCAAAATTAACTCATCAAAAGTCCCAAAATTAAGTTTTTGTTCAGAAAAAGGACACAAAATTAAAGCGTGTGAATCTTCACAAGATATATTAGTTTTCAAAATTGGCGCACTTTGTACAAGATGTGATTCTTTATCCTCATTTTCATGATAATAATCATAAATTACCTTCTTCTTATGAAAGTGAAATGGCTGACCTCGTAAACTAACAGAATCAGAAAATAAAAAAGAAGAGGGTTTTGCAATTAAATAATTATCATCCAAACGAGTAATAGATGTAGAATTTTCAGAACCAGGATTAGGAAAATTATCACTTGAAGGATTAAGATGATCATCATTAACTATATTTTGATCTGAAAACACATCAGGATAAAGAAAATAATACATGTTAGAATATAATGACGTCTAAAATGATTCATCTATACAATTTTCCGTATTATATTACTAGTTTAAAGAAGTTCTTTCAAATGTAATTACATGTTCTAAATTTTCTGAATTTTCCTTCAAAGAAAATAAACCAATATGTTCATTATCCAAGTCTTGTTGTAAATTAGATTTCATTGGAGCTGTTGATCGATCACATGTATCATTAAAAATTGTTGCAATAACATTTTCAGATTCTGTATTTATAATGGAAACATTTGTTTCAGAACTGAGAAAATGAAAATTACAATTTTCTAAGAATAAAGGTTGTGATTCAACTACAAGTTCGGGTTCCATAAAATAATTTAATGATTCAAGACTAGTTAATGAGTTAGATGTGTCTTGTACTTCATTAGTTGATTCATTATTTTCAAGATTAGAAGAAACAAGAGCAGTAAAATATTCACTTAAATCTTTAATTAAAGGAAAATCATCTAAGTGAAATCTGTAACAAAGCAACCAAAATCTATTATAAAAATCATCTAAAGATTCATTATCATACATGTAAATATTGTGGGACTCTAAACAAAAACTATCGTAACTGTAATTACGATGTGCTTTTAGAAATACCAGGCAAAATGTTTCTATGAATGAATTGACTTAGAGGAAGCACCAAGAACCATTTGCGGATTCGTCCTCTGAACATTAGAGTGAAAACACTGCAAATCTCATTATCAATGATTATATTAAAATACTTACATCTATTAACAAAATCATAAATATGATTTAATGCAGAAATATTACTCTCACCGTCATACTTTAACTTTGATAAGGACTCAATATGCTTCTTGGGCATGCCTCATGTCAGCTTGGGTAAACTGAACGCATGACCAAGTGTAGGAATGCATATGGGAGCCATGATTAGTTAAAAATTAATATAACAAAATTTTAAAAAATAACTAATTCAATGCCCTCGTTCTAGCGCCAAAATGTTGATGCCTCGAAATTCGTTGCACCAACATGGGGGAAAATCACCTAGTCTAGACCTTAAAGCATCTCCTTTTCTATTTGGGGTAGTGGCTCTGACTGGTTAAATTAGGTCTAGTTACCTTTTCCCAATCACTATCAAATTTAAATATGTATTTAATTGCTAATAGCTAGGGATATTAGATCAATTCTTCGATTTGATCAGGCAAGAAGAATGACCCTTAAGTTGTTTTTGTGGAACAACCAAACCAATATAAATCTTTGCCTCGAAGAGAGGACTTCTAAGATGACACATGCGTGATTTAACTAGTATGCAATTTGATCCAGGAGGATCTTGTTGGATCATTGATTAGGTGTTCAAGTGTCGCTGTCAATGTTCAGAGTTGTCGTCAATTCAATTCGGTGTCATCAACTTCGACATTGTTGGTTATGGATTAGGTTGTTCAGGTAATATGGTTTTCATGGCATTCAATTGATATGGTTTAGTACCTGGCTATCGACTTGTGTTCATCGACAATTCCACCAAGATTGGTTGATGACATGTGTCTTATCATTCACCTCACAAGATTTGGTGGTGACATGGGTTTTTTTGCACTCACAGGTGTTGATGTCGACAAGTTTGTCATCATGTGGCAAATGTCACTAATGTAGCTTAGTGACGATAGATTGTAAATGGGTTGATAAACTTCATGTATTAAACCCTAATCTACATCTATAACACCTAATATTATCAAACCTATCTCCTAATTCATAAACCTTAATGCATTGAAAATGTATTAAAAACATTATAAAACCTAATGCTATGATCTAACCATCACACTCAAATGGTTATCAAACTAAGCAATACAAACCTAAAGTCTTAACCCTAGCCTAATACACTCTCGACCTATGCAATTAAAAACAAAAACAATGTAATACACAGTCCCTAACCACAACTGTAGCGGGACTATTAACCATGTGAATGAGCAGAAGGCAGAGCAAACTGTAGTCACCTAAACTATCAGCTGGAAACCATGTCGGAACCATCAGTGGCAATTACAGAACATCTGACAGGGTTGTGAGACTATCAGGTTATCAAACCACAAGCTTGGGGTTAACTGCCAGGTGAGGACCACGTTAGAAGTTGCATGTGAACATTGTAGCCACCAGATCTCATAACCACAACCACATTGGAGGTAAGCCACCAGGCTTAACCACACAGGAATAATGCAGACACATGTCTACAATCACCGTGAGGGTAGCCGGAACTGCCAGGGTAGACCGTGGAGGTGGCAACATGTGGTTAGACCGTGGTTGATAACACAAAACGCCAAACCACCTCTACCCGGTTAGCTGACGATCAATGGCTAAATTCTTATCCAATGTATTTTTGGGTGTTTTGTTGGGTTTTTTGTTAAACAACCTTATAATGTCACTAAGTGACACACCAAATCACACATAAAACCCTAAATCGTACCCTCAAAGGCAGCTAATGAATTCCCAAGTTAGCCACAGTGGTTATGATGCATCTAATCACTCTATAAATGTACATTTGTATAATTTTTAAGGGGAGTCAGCGTTTTTTAGTGTTTTGGAGCTTGTCATTTAGAGGCTGAGATAGAGAGTCGGTCGGTGTTTTGATCATATCTCGGGCATCCGAAGTCGGATTTGGAATTTGTAAGTAGCATTAGAAAGCTGGTTCAAAGAGCTTCATGTTAACAGAGGTTAGAATTTTTTGTGTACAAGTTCACTCTAACAGAATCACTGTGTAATCAGCTCCTTCTTTTCATTCCTAATAAAAACGGATGCCCTTCTTGAAAGTAGAACCGAAGACATAGTCCATCAAGGACGAACTCCATCATCAATCTCGTTGTTTGTTTAGCTATGTTTTTATAGTATATTGCTTCATTTCTTATTCATCCTAATTGTGTTTAATCAGTTGTTGTAAAGTCTTCTTTTCAAGCAGTATACCTCAATTTCTTTGCTTTGAGCTAACATTCAATTCATTAATGGTTAAATCAATTCTACAATAGTTTAAGTCTATGATCACATTCAGATCATATAATTTGGTATTAGATCAAGTTGTGTTTGTAGAATTTTCCATTGAATGTTATCCAGGTCAAAGTTGCAACGAGGAGAAGGAATCCTTGAGTAGATCGATCCAGAGATTGGAAAGCGACAAGTCGTTCATAAATCGACCATGTCAAGACTTGATGCAAGTGAAAACACTGAAACTAAGATGAGTGATGAATAGTTTCAGCAAGCATTCTTGACTATGCAATAGATGTTGGGAGAACTATACGAAGACAAGAAGGCAAGAGATGCAGCTTCTTCTTCCAAGACATCAAAGAAGGACAAGGGTAAAGGGAAGATTGATAAACCACCTTTACCTCCATCATCTCCATCATCATCATCTTCTTCTTATTCTTCTTCCAGTGCAGAACCTAAAATGGAAAATAAACCTAAGAAAACATCTCTTTGGAAACTTGATGTGAAATTTGAGTTACCTGTTTATGATGGCAAAATGAATCCTGAAAAGATAAATAATTGGATAAAGCAATTAGAAGTGTATTGTCGCATTCAGAAAATTTCTAACAATAAAATTAAAATTTATTTAGCTACACTTAGAATGGGGGGAATAACTTTAATCTGGTGGGAAAGTAAAACTTAGGTAGATGTAAAGCGTAAAGAAAAAGTCATCTCCTCATGGTCTAAGTTTTTCAAATCTCTTAGGAAACAATTTTATCCCTTAGGATAAATGTAGCAAGATGTTATTGATTGGCAGCATTTGAGGCAAGGTAAAGGGAAGAGTGTTTAGGAGTTTACTCAAGAATTCAAAAAGAAAGCATTAGCACTTGGTATTTCAATAGATACATGGGAAACTTTGTTAAAATAAATTGGCAGTTTACATTCATATTTGCAGCATACATTATTGATGTTTAATCCTGATGATTTTGATGAAGTGTGTGTTCAAGCCATACATATTGAATCAGGTGGCAGACCATTCAAGTTTTCATTATAGTCATCCAAAGAGTTTGAAACCAAAGATTCCGGTGACAGTAAGGGGAAGAACATTTCGAAGAGAAAGAAATCAGTGATAGCTCAAAAGGAAAAGACCTACTTGTTCTCATTGCTATAGAACCAATCGTCATGAATCAAAGTGTTGGAAACTTCATCCAGAACTTAAGCCCAAAAAGTTCCTTAAGGAGAAGGATAGAAACAAGGCCATTACAGTAGTCCAGCAAGATCTAGGTTTAGATTCAGGTGATGAAAGGATGATAACCGCCATGGTTATGACAGGTAAAACTTCTGACACTGGTTCAAGTTTGAAAACTATTGCATCTTCATCAAACATAAATCCTTCAAATGAGGATAAAAGAGTTGAATTGTTTAACATAAGGATAACTTCTAAGCATGCAAATATATATACAATGTTTGACAGTGGATCACAGGCAAATCTAATATCTGAATTTTTAGTCAAAAGTTTGTGTTTGGAAACATGGAATCATCCAAGACCTTACCCATTAGGATGGATAAATAAATCAACTCAGATAAAAGTCACCAAATAGTGTTGATTAAGATTTTCCATTATAGCTAATTACATTGATGAAGTGGAATTAGTTGTGGTTCCAGTAGACATATGTGGAGTTTCCTTAGGAATTCTTTATATTTATGATCGTGATGCAATATTTTATAAGAGAGAACATAAATATCACCTTAAGAAAAATGGGGTTGAATTTATTGTCAAGGCACATCAAAACAAAAATCACTTGAATTCAGTTAATGCTAATCAGATGAAGCAATTAATAATTTCAAATAAAATATTGGTAGTCATGTGTGTAAAGGAGCAACATAACAATCAACATGATGGTTGTTTAAGCTATGAGACTCAGCTTAAATATGGCTTGATTAAACAAATCGAAACTATTCCAGTTCTATGCAAAGCCAAACATCTTATTCATAAGCAGGGACTACAACATGAATTACAGTTTGTGCCTCTTCTTCTTCCTCCTCTTGGTCTGAATCTGCGTTAGATATGACATTGGGTGGCTTTGTTTCAGTTTTCTTATAAGTCCTAAATGGTCTTTTGTTTGAAGTTTCGGCCACCTGTTTCTCTATGTCAATCGTTTCGTTAGACAAAGTTTTCAAGACCTTTTGCAATCCCTCCATGTCATATGGGTCTTTCGGGCTTTTCTTCTTGGAGTCTTCTTTAAAAGAGACTTTTTTAGCTTTTCTATCTTCCAAGGCAGCTTTCTTTTCTAAGGAATTGATGCGTTTTTCCACATCAAGTGCTTCTTTCATATTTTCTGCTAAGGTAGGTTTCGCAGCCCTATCTACAAAAATGGCTATATTGGCAGGTAGGGCAGTGATATACCATTCGCTTCGAATTTGTTCACTTGGTTTGGAAGTTGTAGGGATTTTGTTCAGGAGATTATTGAAGTGAGCATTAAATTCCTTAATTGGTTCCCTATGCTCTATTCTTAGGTTGGAGAGATCGTTTATTAAAGTTGCCAAAGACCTATCATCTCCATATTTAGTAAGAAACTGCTCTTGACAGGTGTCCCAACTGGTAATGGAACCAGAGGGTAAAGAGAAATACCAGGATCATGCTGATCCTTGCAAAGTATAAGGGAAAAGTCTAACAACAACATCTTGTTTTGTTACCCCTTTCAAGTTGACCGACAACATGAAATTATTAATGTGCTCCTCGGCCTGGGTTCCATCATCTGGATTAAATTTGGGGAGCCATTTTTCCGGAGAACCTGGTAAAGGATGCAATGGTGCAGACATATTGACTGCACCAGGCCTGGTCCATGGATCTACCATTGTAATAGCACCGGTGGTTGATACTACTGTTGGGATTCCAGATGTATGGGAAGTAAATAATATCGAGGAGTGAGCAGATTGAGATGTTGAGGCTTCTGTTCCCTGGTGGAAAACAATATGTAATGGAGGAGTGGGTGGTTGACTTTGCAGATGGGGAGATGAAATGGATGATGTGGATGAAAGCTCTACACTATCAAACCCTTCAGTGTGTTTCTTGGATTTTTTCCTTTTGGGTAAAGGGAACTCAGTGGGTTCAATACCAAGCTTTTCACTTTGAAGTCTGGTAAGTGGGTGAGATAGATTGAACTGCGAAGTCACACTGCTTTGTGATACCTCAGATCTATGTGGCGAAATCAAGAAGCTCTGAAGTTTGTGGATAAGAGACTGGACTTCAGGGGATTCAAGACTTAATTGTTCTGGAGTATGATGGGTTTGAGCCATGGTAGTTGATTCCTCTTCTTCTTGATTGTATTCTGGAGAACCAGCATGCGATCGAGAATAACGAGGAGATTTGGAGGGATAATTACTCTTAGAATGGCTTGCAGATTTGGGTTTTCTTGCCATTCATAGTCAGCGCCCTCCTTCTAGCGCCAAAAATGTTGATGCCTCGAAAATTGCTGCAACAACATTGGGGAAACCACCTGGTCCGGACCTTAGTGCAGCTCCTTTTCCGTTTGGAGTAGTGGCTCCGACTAGGGATAATGGGACCAGTTTCCCAGAAATAGATAAATGGGATGAATGAATGGTTTATAGATTACACTAGCGATGAGCGAAAGGCTAAAACTATTGACAGAAATATAAAGAGATGAAACTATCTCGGGAATCTATTAAGCTCTAAAGTGTAGCGTTTGATGTTCTATGTCTAAAAGACAAGCATATAGATGACTGTATCTTCACAACATAGATATTAAATAATTTAAGATTGCTGTGCCTAAATAGTTAAGCAGAGCGATTGAAGCGAAATTACCACACTTTAAACATTTATATCATTATCATACACATGATTAAAAGCAAAGGCACATCACTAAACATCCAATAGTGGAATGAATAAGATCTGCTGTTATAGCGCATGCATATAATCAATGATAGCAAGAATAATTGCATAACAATTCATATAAACGGAATGAATTCAGACATAGATAGAAATACCATATGAGCTGCATGACACTCCCAGATATCAATCGCTATGTGCAGTTCTTCCTTTAACGCAAAAACATTCTTCAATCAACGACAATAGTGCACAATTGCATAAAGAAACTTCCTCATTAAAGTAATAACAATTGGTCGAGTTTCATAAAAGAATATTGGCTGAAGCACAGTAGTGCAAACTTCAGTCTGTTAAGTCTCTTACAAAATTTTACGACCTTTTCTAAAAACATGGAAGGGTCTATAAATACAATACTAATTTAAATATCTACTAAACAGAAATGCTACTAAATTGATTTCAATAACTTTTGATCCTATTTTGGCTAGCGATATGGCAATCTAGAGGGTGATTCATCAAGTCGGCTACTTTCCTTTGAACCTAAGCTGATTAATTGCAAGCATTGGCTCAATTTCCGGAGGTTTGTTGAGGCGTGAACTGAGCTGGGCAGCATAGGTGGCATCTTGAATATTGGGAATCATACACCCAATGGCATCTGTTAAACACTTTAGGGCGGCTCTTTGTGTATGTGGCTTAACTAGGAAGTGCCAATACGCTTCCAAGTTTAAACTATTAATCCCGGCGATTAATCTTCCCTTTTCTTCTAACTCAGGATAACATGATTGCTCCAATGTATTTGTTGTTGTAATCTTTCCTGGTGTACATTGGGAAATCATATTTGCCAAGTAGAGAGTGTTGTTAACTAAATCAACCATATTGCTAGAAGTTGATTTACATCTTGAAGCCGCTCTCTCTGCTTTCATCACCTGAGTGTGCCATTCTGTGAAAAGTATGTCCTTATGAGTTTCAAGTATCCTGGGTAAATTTGCTGTTTTTCCCTAATCAGAATCTTGCCAGTCAAGATGTGCAGTAATGGCCTCATCGGCTTGATTTAATTCATCCCGGGCTTTCTCCACCTTCTCATTTATAGATATAGTTAACTCACACAGTGGCTCAGCTTGAGCGATCTGTTGACACAAGAGTTTAACCTGGGATATTAGCGCATTGTTTATCAATGATGCTTCTTTTCTGAACTCTGCCACTTGCGAAGCCCCTTTTATCTTTTCTAGCTGCGATGTCATTTGAGAGATTTGCTCATCTTTGGTTTTCACCATTTGCTCGTTCGTTGTTTTCAACTATGCCAATGCCTCTGTCAATTCTTTCTGTTTCTGGATCGCACTTTGGTCGATCCTTTGCTTTTCCGCTTCCAATTAATGCGTTAATTTATTATTCATTTGCTGTTGTGCCAACAACTGCTCTTCTGCTTGCGCTTCCTTCTGCTTTGTCTCGGTCAATTCCGTCTGTAATGTAGAGATTTCTTGGTCCTTATTCTTCAATAGAAGGCTTACCTCCGATGCTTTGTCGATTGTTGCTGCCGAATAGGCTCCAGCATATTGTGACAACTTCGTTAGGTCATCGGAGGGGTCCAATTTCTCTTCCATACTACATTACCCGTGACCATTTGC
Organism: Pinus taeda; assembly: GCA_000404065.3. Taxonomy (NCBI): domain Eukaryota; kingdom Viridiplantae; phylum Streptophyta; class Pinopsida; order Pinales; family Pinaceae; genus Pinus; species Pinus taeda. The sequence goes on along the minus strand of APFE031143106.1, from coordinate 3,398 downwards.
TCCAGAAAGATAGAAGGTTGATCAATCCTTCGTCTTTTCCTTGATCGCTTTACAACTGCTCTGTGCCTCGGGCTGTAGAAAACATCCAATGGAGGAATATCTTCTACCTGCAGAATGATTTGATCGGTGGGATCTTTTGGAATTATCTAACCATCCTTAGACTTAGGTGGGCTGCTAGTTCCACTTAGAACCTGAGGTGAAGTAATGTCTTGCGTGTCGCTGGTCTTAGAAGTGTCTATATCTTTTGAGCGTTTTGATCCACTGATGATAGAATCAAACTGCTGCCATTCCTGGAGCAATTTGGGGTCTGTGGTAGTGTCCACATTGACATTAGTAGTGGTATGTTGCCCTTTCTCAGTTTGAGACTCCTTCTGTACTTTTTCTTGTTCTTTCTTCTGATGCTACTCCTGTTCTTTCTGTTGTCTATCCTCATGCTCTTTCTTTACCTGTTCTTCCTGCTCCTTCCTCTACTTTTCCTCCTACTCCTTATTATGATCTTTTGTTATAGCAGGGGGTTCCTTTAACTGTTGCTCACTAGACTCACTTGACGATGTCGCTGGGGTCATTGCTAATAAATCTGGAGGAAGAGTTTGCAACCTCTGCTCTCTAGGTTTATTAAATTTAGTCAACCCTTCATCATTATATTTCATCCTAGCGAGTTCTTTAGCTTGACCTATTGTTTCAATTGAAGTGAACAGGTCATCAAACATATCTTCCTGATGCTCAAACTTTGTCAATTTGGCTTGTTCTAATGCGGCATAGGCAACTAGTTTTGGATCAAATGCCCTGTTTGGGATTGTGGCCAGAGCTAAAGATTGAATCTTTGTGGCTTCCTTTTCTGCATGTTTAAGATCATGCAACGTAAAGACACCACACCTTAAGGGAAAAGAGGGCCAGCCTCTTTTCTTTTCTTTTTTGAGAGTCTGTGTAGTACTTTCAGCCGTAATCTGGTATGTGATTTCTCTTGCTAGCAGCTTATCTGGAACATATAAAGGAAGAACATGTGGGTTGGCTTGGCTGTCGTAAACTCTGATATAGGTAAATTTCTCTTCTCCAAACCAACTAGCCACTGCTGGTAAATCAAAGGAAGCTTGATAGGAAATCTTCGAAATTGGTTTTTCAAAAATGGAATAGTAAATGGGCACCATAAAGCCATTACAGATTTGATACAGGTGGTTTTTGTAAGAAGACTTCCACAATTTTTGGTGATATATATGAATGGGCGAGGGGTCCTATGGAGTCCACCTCAACCGATAATAGGAAATTCGAAATTGAAACATAATGTGTCTAAGATATATGCACTATAATAAAATGGGGGGATTTTCCTTTCAGTGACCACAGTCTTATTTCTAAAATCACGAACAGCTACTGCTAGTTTATCCGAGAGAATAGTAGCCCAATCCATAATTATACTGTTTACTGCTGCATCCATAAGAGGAACCATTTCTATGGTAAAACTAGCAGAGTCGTGCAATCCCCATAGCCTACACATCATTATACCCGCATAACAATAAGGAGAAGCCAAGGAATCAACCGAGTACTTACCGGAAGACTCGTGTTTGTGCTTGTTTGGATTTTGTCTCCAATCCTTGATGGGTTCGGATTCAATTTCATTTTCACTTGCAAACTTCTCCAGGAAGGCGTTGTTATATATTTTCTCTGGCTCGGGTAAATGATACATTTGCCTTATGTCATCTGCCTTAAATGATCCGAAAATCCTCCCATCTCTGGTGCTGAAAGTTCTGTCCATGATTGGGATTTCTTCAATCGCCCATCTCACAATGTCTGTGTATGGGAGAATTTGCTCCCTGGCTGTTATCCTATGAAGGAAAGAGTCGGCTAAATCTTTGAGAGTACAATCGGACTTTCGTGTTGAATCCGCACTAGCTTCTATTACCGTCTTCTGTGGTTTCTCAGCTTCAATTAAGTCGTAAGTGCCTTGCCAAGTAACTCTGGTGAGACCCGTGCATGTAGTATCAGATATTAGGCCTTTCTTTTTGTTTACAGCAGCTTGTCTTGCAACTGGTGGAGCAGAAGCACCCGCAGTCTTCTTTGATTTCTTTCCCATCATGCTCAAACTCCTCTCTATGAATGAATTCTACACAGAGAGGCAATTGTGCGTAATACAGAGAGATAAAAATGAAAACTTGCAAGTGACAATAACATATGAATAGGTGCACAATAAGATATTCAGTTTTTTAAAATGGGCACGGACACAATCCATAGAAAGATTTTAAGACATGATCCCATTAATTGGCCGTATAAAACCTGTCACCCTATAAATGCCCATTATATCGTTATCGGGTGAATAATTCCCTTAAGCATGCAATGGACGCTTTGGCAGCTGAGCACAAGTGATCAAGCCTTAAATAGGAATCAATTGAGCTATCCCATCACTTAACGGTTTTTATTGAAAACAGCGCTTTATCGCATCGCATCAGGTGTATGACAAGCGCGTCTTAACAATGTATATTGGGTACCGCTGATTGCCGAATGCGATATCGCATCGGCGAAAAGTTTTGTGCGCATCAAGACTCAAGTGGGAATAGACTGCCAATCGCCGAACGCCGAACGCCAAATGCGCATCGCATCGGGGCAAATGACATAGGGCGCTTTGGGGTGTGCATTGGATATCGCCGATCGCCGATTGCGATATCGCATCGGCGGAAAGCTTTGTGCTGCTTATGTATAATTCTTATGTCATTGCGATATGCGATCTTGCGATCGCTTTATCGCAATGACCAAGATTCATTTTATTTCTTTAAAAGGGTATTTTTCAAAAAGGGTTTTATAAACACATTCTTTTGATTATCAGACGTTTTGAAAAAATAAAAGTATTGATATCAATTTTATTTTAAAGGGACCCATTTCATAGGTTAATGTTTTATGAATAAAAACGATATGAAATGGGGGGTTGTTTGTAGAGCACAACAATTGGCGATTCGCTGGAAGAACCAGTTATCTCTGGAAAAATAAAAAATACCTAAGAGTTTTGAAATAGAGTCTCAGCTATAAGGGAAAATTCTGATATAACTAGATATTTATGCATTCTGAATATCATAAGACTAATTTTGATAACTTCCTCTCTTTGCTAACTTGAAATAAGTACATTTTAAGTTTCAAATGGGTCTTTATTGGTTTATAATGATAAAAATAGAAAATCTTTCCAAATCAGCCTTTATAGTAAACTCGTCTGTCATAGGTAGAGCCTCTGCTACCAGCAAACGTTTATAGTTTCGATAGGGATACCTTTTAACCATGTAATTGTCCATTGTCCCATCCAATTAAGAGTCTGATTATCAGAGTGAATTCAAAACATCCTTTCATATTTTGTTCATCTTTCTTTTTTCTGTCATTGACAGGATAAAAAGCCATTGCCCTGGTTTGGTGGCCAGCTA
>APFE031143105.1:0-11185 GCA_000404065.3 Pinus taeda | reverse complement strand
TCCACCTTTGAATCCCATTTTGTGTCTAATGTTACATTCAATTTTGAGCTATTTTTTCGTCTACTTTTGCATTTGTGTTTGCACCAAGTTTTGAATCATTTGTTGCACCTCATTTTGCATCCAATGTTGCATCCAAATTTGGGCCATTGTTATGCCCATTTTTGCACCATTTTTTCTACTTTTGTGTCCAATTTTTCACCATTTTTTATGTCCAATTTTGCATCATTTTTGGTGTCTAATTTTGAATCCTTTTTGGAATCCAAATTTATATCATTTTTTCTGCGACATTTTGTGTCCACATTTGCATCTCATTTTGCACCTAGATTTTAGTTTGAATTTTCATCTAGTTATGCATCATTTTTGGCATCCTTAGTTTCACCTTTTTTTAGTCCCATTTTGATTCTTGTTTTGTGTCTTTTTTTACATCCTTTGTGCACCCAATTTTGCATCTTAATTTTACACCATTCTTTGCATCCTCATTTTGGTGTCCATTTTTGCATCCTTGTTTGCGCCCAATTTGGTATTTTTTTGTATGCCCTATTTTGTTCCTTTCTTTGTGTCTAGTTTTGCACCCTTTTTTAATTCTACTTTAAAACCCTTTTTGTCTCATTGTTTGCATCTTGTTTTGATGGCTAGTTTAACATCCAATTGTACTCCCAATGTTGCATCGATGGTTACATCCACTTTTGGCTTCTTTTTTAGAGTTTTACTTTTACTTCTATTTTACTAATTTTATCACATAGTGAAATATATTACAGTTTCTAAATATCATTTTGTTGTAGGATTTAATGCACAGTTAGATGAACATAAAACCCTCTCAGTTTATCCCAGAAACCTAAGATAGAATGATTAAGAGAAAGGTTGTTATAAGGCTCAGGATTCTTAGTAGATCAAGATTTAGAGTATAGATTAAGAAAAGAAGAATGAATTCATGTGAGTCCTCGCAAGCAGGTCTTGTTGGAGTTTTTAATGTAGCTAGGAAGCGCTCCTAGATAGCTCCAAATCTTAGTCCTGCACACAAGATAGAGAACAAAGAAAACTTCACAACATAATATCTTGATAATTGAAACTATCATAAACATATAAATATTACTGAATAAATAAATATAAACCAAAATCCCATACATTCATTAGTTAAATAGTATAAGTAAAGAATGAATAGTAGCATATGGAAGGAAGAACAACTAATCTATATTAATAAAGGAGTTGGAGGAAAGTTACAACCATTAGATGCAGTTGCAACAACACCTCCCCCAACTCCTAGATCCAAAACCATCCCTCTCAAAATAGATCTCAGCAGCGTGACAACACACGAATTCCCATCATTTCCTCAATGGCAAAGCCTCCAATATATAGGAAAGTGAAGGCTATGAAGATTTCCCAAATTCCTCATTAGTTCAATTTTCGAAAAAGCTTTTGGGTGAATAATGTTTCCTCATATAAAAATAACATTTTCCACTTTTTAGATGCTTTTGTGCTTAGGAAAAAGCTTTCTCGTGCTTTGTGGCTCTTTCCCACTTTTGTATGCTTTTATTTTTTAGGAAAAATCTAAAGATGAGGATAAAGAGATCACATTCCACCATATGAGTTTCCGAAAGTGAACAAGAGTGTCAAATTCTAGTTAACTCGAGTTTTTTTCCTCGCATTAGAGGAATTTCCATTTTAAAATGTTAACATTGAATTTCCATGTAATAATGTGTAAGCCAATCAAAATCCTTTAAAATTTAAAAGACATACAAGTGTGACTAGGCAGTGGATTTTTTTTTAATAATATAACTTACCTAATTTAACTATGAATGGTGCCCAAGTGACCCAAAACTATATTAAATCTTAAAAATAAAATTAATATCTTAATCTATAAAAGTTAGAATATCGAGAATATTTTTAATGAAGGGTAAATCATGGTGTGTCAAATAAATAAATTTAAATATAAAATCCTAAATCCTAAATTTAAATTAAATTTTAAATTTACTTTCTTAATTTAAATTTTGTTAAATCTTGTATTGGTAAATTAATTTAAATGTAAATATAAATATATGCTTATTTTGATAAAAGTGCATTTATTTGAGTATCTTAAAATTATATTTTAAATTTTCCTTTTAAATTTAAATTTTCTTAAATCTTGTGTTAATAAATTAATTTCAATATAAAATACATGTAGATGGTTATTTTTTATGAAAGTGACATTTATTTGGTAAAATACATGTAGATTGTAATTTAAATTTAAATTTAAATTTCCTTTAAATTTTGAATTTTCTTTTTTAATTTTTATTAAATGTTGTGCTAATATATTAATTTAAATATAAAATACATATACAATTATTTTGATAAATGTGACATTTATTTGGGTAATTTTGGTAAAAGATTAATAAAAATGATATAATAAAAAATTGTCTACATGGCATTATTTTATTAGTTTTTTAATTTTTCTTAGGTGGTTATGTTTTTAGTTGAAAATTCCTCTAATGTGAGAATTTTGGTAACAAAAGTTAGATGAAGGGGACAACTTGTTATAGACTAGGATATCGTGGTCCTCATGGTACATAACTTGTATTTCAACCAACATCATAGTATTCTCCTCCAATATGATTAGGAGGTATTTTCATGTATAACACATTTAAGAATATATCACAATTCAAATTCATAACTTAGTATTTGTAAACAAATTTAGGGGTAATTGACAACATTCATAAAAAATATAGTAGTATCCTCATATATAACTATTCTCCATCAAAAAATCATTGACAATTTTCAATATACATATATTACTACTAAATCAACATTTATCGTAGATATCATTATTCCAAGGTAAATTCACAACATTACATCCAAAAATAGTAATATCATCATACATAATCATTCTCCATAAAAAAGCATTGACAGGTCTCAACACATATATAAAGTAACAAGATAATAATAATAATATCCTCATCATTGTTAATCAAATCAACTAAGATTCAAATATGTGATTATCATATCAAAATATTCCATGAACGCCATTATTCTAAGGTAAATTCACAACATCCATCAAAATATAGTAATATCATCATACATAATAATTCTCCATCAAAATAATGTTGATAATTTTCAATATATACATAAAATAACAAGATAAAAATGATAATATCATCATCATATTTAATCAAATCAACTAAAATTCAATGCAAGATTACCAAATAAAAATGTTTCATGGATATCATTATGCTAAGGTAAATTCACAACATCCATAAAAAAATAGGAATCTCATCATACACGATAATTCTTCATAAAAAAATTGTAAACAATTTTCAACATATTCATAAGGTAACAAGATAGTATTGATAGTATCATCATCATTATTCAAATAAAATAAAATTCAAATGTATGATTATCATATTAAGACATCCAACTAAATATAAAAAATAATGCATGGCTAGCTAGCACCACGAAAATCATAGTCAATTTCATCCTCATGATCATTTCCATGATCATCATCCTGACCATCCTGATAATATCATCCACATAATCATCACCAATGCCATCACCATCCTCATCATCGTCATCTCTGATATATGATGTAATCTAAACATAGTCTATATCATCATCTTCGTGGTCATTACCTAGAGCGTTCTGGAAAAAAAATCAATATTACATGTTAGTACTAATTCTATAGCAAAATGCATATCTTTATTAAAATGCTAGCAATAAAATGAGGTAGGACATAATAACATTTAATAGTACTAAAAATAAAATGAAAATATGGCTTAAGATTTATTGGAGATCCAACTAATATTACACTTGTAATTCACATTAAGTAGTAGAAGCATTTTTTAATCCATATGAAGTAGGTACCCATTTATTCTTCATATTATCTTGTGAATGTTTCTTATGATTTCCATGCAGAATTGGTAAATTCATATTTACTCGAAACTTTATTTCAAATTACAATTGTAATTCAGATTAGAAATAGAAGAAATTTTAACAATAAAAGAATTCACATGAAAAAGTAAATTGTTTTTAATGAAAAATAAGTCGCATACAATATGAATGTCACATGAAATATTGAGTTGTTTTTAATGCATGTACTTTTATCTATAATAAGATGGATCCTAATGTTCGTTCAAGAAAAAATGCTCACAAATAATTACTTTATTTTATCCATTATCACACTTAATCCATTATACCTAGTGATGACAATGATTCCATTCAAATTGCTTTGAACTCCCTAAATATAATGTAAAAGAGAAAACTCCACGACCACGACCATGACTGCAACCCGCTCCCTTGTCTCGTCCACCATCAAAGACAATGAACTTGGAGTTATGACCACGATATCAGCCCCTCCCTTGCCTTGTGTCTACTACTAGAGGCACTGAACTTGGAATTAAGAGTACTCATGTTTTCTTTGCTCTAATTAATCTCCAAGGAATCAAAACTTGATCAACATATCAAGGACTCCATCAAGGAATAGATATATCATAAGAGAAGCTCAATAGGCTTTGCGAGAAGAGTGTGAAATAACACTTAATAATCTCTGTTTTATGAAATAACTCGAGTGAGTGGAATGAATGGTGGGAAACACTTACTAAGGAAAGGAATATTTTTGGTCCGTCCTTATTTCTATTATTATTTTTGCTTCTTAGAATGGAGGGAAGTGTTTAAAAAAATTATAAAAAATATTTAAATAATATAATTATATATATATATATATATATAATAAATATATATATATATATAATATATATATATATATATATATAAATAGCTCAGTTTTATGATTTTTTTTTTTAATATATATCAGTCTAGTATTTTTTATTTTCTAAAAAATATATTTAAGTTTTCTAGATTTTTTTTATACAAAATTTATATTTCCTTTTTATAAAAATGGATTTTAAACATCCATTCATGCTAAATTTGTGATTTTATGATATAAGTTTAAATTATATATAAAAGGTAACTTAATGCCATGTGTTGTGTCGTTGAGATGGATATTATACATCTCTTCCTTGCTAAGTTATAGAATGTGCTTAGGTTTTCTTAATGCAAAAAAATTAATTCTTCTCTTCATTATATCTTGAGATGTTCAATTTGCACCTAATAAAACAATAAAGTTAAAATAGGTTTGCCTTTGTCCTTTGTAGATTTCTTTCCCCATTAATCCTTGTCTTAATAGATTAATTGCCTTATGGTGGCCTTGGGTGGTCACTCCCATTAGTTGCATGCTTTTTAGTTTTATGCTAGTGACATTTCTTAGGATTGATAACATGTTATTTAATTTATGAAAATGTGTTATTTTCCACATTATTGTTAAATATTGATATTAAGTATGTTGGTTTTGAACATGGTTTAGCAAAAAGTTCCCAAAAGGTTTATAGATTGTAATTTATAATGTAATGCTTCATTGCTTGATGAAATTGTTTTGAATATTTTTTTTTAAAGGTTCATTGATTGATGAAATTTTTATGGATATTTTTTTAGTGTATTAACTTGTATGTGATAAATTCAAAAGTCGCCTCTTTTTGAGATTTTCATTGGTTAATTTCCCTTAAGGCTATCAAGTTCACCATTTAGTCCCAGGTTAAGGAAATATAGGAGTCATGAAGTGGCATTGTCCAATAACTTAAATCTTGGAACACGTTTTTTTAGTCACATTATACTTCCTTTCTGTGTAAATTCTCCATGAAAATAGTCTCATGGAACATGAGGGACCTCAATAGTAAAGGAAAACAAATACTCCTAAAAGAAAAATGGTACGGAAAGCACCCATCAATAATGTTGATATAAGAAATAAAAATATTAAGTGAGGTTCTACCTCATATAAGTAGAAAATGGGGGACGATTTCCAAGTAGTAGTGATTGATGAGTAGATATACTTGGGTGGAATGACTATTGTTTGGAATGATCAGGACATCAAGGCTACCAATATGTTTACCTCTTTTCACATTATGACAATATAATTTTAGTTAATTGACATCTAGGACTACTACCATGTATCCAATGTATATGACTCCAATATCACAAATGGAAAACCTCTATTTCTGAATTCTATTTCCAGCATAAGTAATTTATACTCCCCATCTCCATGGATTATCGGGAGTGACTTCAATATTATCAAGTGTCTCGAGGAAATGAAAGGATGAATCACAATGTTTACCAAGAGATTTTGTAAGATATACCATCAAGGCCCTAAAGTAGTATCCATTAAAGTTCTCAAGCAATGAGTCTCCAACCCACACATGTGGATCAATGACATGTAATACATGTGTATGTGGTGACTAACTTAATACACTGTTCTAATAACTCCACAAACTTAAGTGTTCCATTATGTCACATGATTGACCGTAGTGTGACATAAGTAAACCAAGAGTAGACATGAAACCCTTAGGCAAGAAAAATTCCCCGAATCCTCAATTAGGTTCTTAAATGATGAAGTGAAAATGAAAGGGGAAAAGAGGACTTCATGATTTAACCATCACAAACATGTGATCAAGTGTGACTAGGAGTGTATATATTCATATGTTTTCCAAATAGGGTGTGAATACATGAGTTACCATTCATTGGGCCTTATTTTTCTTTCTTTTGATTTTTCTTATATATAGGACTTAGGGAATAAGGTTTTCATAAGTTTTGAACAACTCATAGATATAATATTTACATAAATTTTCACTTTAACCTTAGATTTTAGACTTAGATAAATCAATATAGTGTATCTTTAATGATTTTGGCTTTCCCTTTTTGATTTTCTTTCATCACAAATGACAAAAGGAGAAATATTTTGCCACAAATCTATGAATGCTCAATCATAAAGGCATCATGCGATGAAAACAAATTAATGATGTTATTCACTATGAAAATGATGGGTATTCTTGAGAAACGCTTATGCTTGTGGATGTCTCCTCCCTGGTTGAGAGAGAGTGAGCATTGACACCATATTATCCATTTGCCATGTACTATGGTCGAGACTAACAGTCCTAAGCCTACTAAAAACGCCAGTAGGGATAATGGTGGATTAGATAAACATCTGGGACCAATATTATTTGAGAATTTGTGCTTTGAGTAGGACTAACCGCCATAAGTCAAGTACATTAATCCAAGATAATAATAGTCATGAGGATAGACATTTCCTGGTGTCAAATATTATGACAGTGGATTAGGAAATGATCATGCAAGGACATGCCTGATGAACATCCTAGTGCGGTAAGTGCCTAAAGAGGTAGTGGTGTCCAAATTTGTGCGTCCCAACATTGTGCTATGATCTAATGGAAAGATATAACTTGTTAGTAAAGGCCTTTCTATTTTGACAATTTTGGCTATGATGATGTAAATCGTCGTTGATGCTTATCAATCCAGATCCCTTCTTATATGAATATTTCAACTTGAGAGTACTTTTTTGTCTCATTATGAATATCTACCTAGTTTAGAGGGAGTGTCATCATCTTCATTATCATCATCATCACCACCATTAATCTCATCATTGCATTATCGTCATAATCACCATTCATGTCATCATCATCATCATCATCATCATGATTATGGACATTGTCGTCAATTGTTCATAATTATAGGTGTCGTAAGAAATATCATCAACCCAAAAAATATTACGAGTGCTCAAAAAGGGTTGTTAGGACACATGATATATGCAACAGAAATGACAACTTAATTTTTTAGAGATGATCGATGATCATCATCATCACTACCATTATCATCGTATTATAATTTTCATCATCCCCATCATCATAATAAATGTAATTTCTATCATCATTGTTGTCAACTTCGTCATGAACATCATAATCATCATGCATGCCATTATTGTTGTTGATGATGACCAAGATGAAAATAATGATAATGATGATCAAATGATGATGACTTGGAAGATGACTCTAAAGATAATGATTATGATTATGACCATGACATCATTTAAAAATTGGGAAGATTGTCCAAGGTCATTAGCATCACCATCATCATTGTCATTATAACCCCCATCATCTTTATCATCATTTTGATTATCATAATAATCACAATTCATGTCATCGCCATCATCTTCATTATCATCATCGTCATAATTATTGACATCGTCATCAGTTGTTCATAATTGTTAATGTCATAAGAAATATCATCAATGCAAAAAAAAATGTGTTGGAAAATGGATGCAAAAGTAAAAAAAAAATGGGGGCAACAATAGACATAAAATTGGATGAAGAGTGGACACAACATAAGTAGATGCAAAACAAGACAAAAAAATTGACACAAAAGTGGATGAAAAAGTAGATGCAATAGTTGATGCAAACTTGGACACAAAATAGGATGCAAACATGGATGAAAAAGTGGAAGAAAACATGGGTGTAATAGTAGGCATAAAAATTAGCATGAATTGTTGTGAAATAAACGGGGATACAACAATGAACAAAAAAAAAGGCACAAACTTGGATGCAAAAAGGAGGAAAAATTGGATTAAAAAATAGATGTAAACATGGACCGAACATGGGTGCAATAGTGGACACAAAATTAGATTCAAAATTGGACGCATTAGAAGTGGATGTAAAAGTAGATGCAAAATGGGATGCAAAAAACATAAAAATTATTTGATGGAAACTTGGACACAAAAGAGGATGCAAATATGGATGCAAATTTGGAAGAAAATGTGGGTTTCAATGATAGGCACAAGATATGGCACAACAAAATTGGATGAAAAAGTGGATGTAATAAAAAACACAAAAAAGATGTAAACTTGGATGCAAGACAAGATGCAATAAGGGATGCAAAAGTGGATGCAAACATGGGTGAAACAATAGAAACAAAATTGGATGAAAAATATGGATGCAATGGAAGTAGATGCAAAAGAATATACAAAATGAGATGCAAAACCCAACATAAAAGTGGATGCAATATTTTGATGCAAAACTGGAAGCAAACGTGGGTACAAAAGTAAGTACAAAACATGGTACAAATAGTGTCACAACAAAAGTGGATGTAATGATAGATGCAAAAAAAAAAAAAGCAAATGAAGATGAAAAATAAGATGCAAAAATGGATGCAAAAGTGGACGTAAACATGGGTGCAAAAATGGATGAAAAATATGATGCAAAAGTTGATGCAACAAAATTCGATGCAAAAGTAGATGCAATATGAGACACAAAACCTGATGCAAATATTGATGCAAAGGGGATGCAAAAAATGATGTAAAAATGGATGCAAAAAATGATTTAAAAAATGATGCAAAAGAGGATGCAAGATATGATGAAAAAGTTGATGCAAGCGTAGGCGCAAAAAGTGGATGCAATAAATGATACAAAAGTTGGCGAAACAAAATTAGGTGCCAAACTTGATGCAAAACATGGTGTAAAGGATGGCACAAAACTTGGCATAAAACCTGGCGTAAAACCTGGTGTAAAACCTGATGTAAAATCTATTACAATACCTGGTGCTAAACTTGGTGTAAGACTTGGTGAAAAACTTGGTGAAAAATTTGCATCAAGTTTTGCACCATATTTGATAAATGGACACAAATAACACCAAAAATGGGCTCTAGACGCAAAAAAGGAAGCAAAAAGGGATGCTAATCACAAGGTTTTGTTGTAGTGGTGGGATGTGGTAATGCTCACAGATTGTCAGCTGATCTGGTAAGATACTTGAACAATAGAGGCATCATTTACATCAAGCATATCGGAGATCGGATCAATTCCACATTTATTCAACAAACATGGAAATCAACTCTCTATTTGGATATCCCCAAGCACTGGCGACTTGAATGGCAACATTACATTGAAGCCCTCGCTCAGGCACATATACGCCTGACAGAGGAACCAGATGAGGTTATCTGGGCATTTGCAAAGAATGGATTGTACTCCCCCAAAGAAGGATACATCAGGTTGATGGAACCACATAAACCTCAGTCCATTGACCCGAACTGGAGATATTTTTGGAGATCAAGGCTGCCCCTCGCACCTGCCTTTTACTGTGGAACATTCTATTTGACAAGATCCCTACTGGTGCCAATCTGATGAAAATATCCTTTCATGGACCTTTTCGGTGTCATCTTTGTCAACTCGATGAAAAGAACACATAACACCTCTTCCTTAGATGCCCTTCCTCCAGAGAATTTTGGAACTGTATCTCTACTCACTATACTTCCCTCAATCCCTCGCAAGGCAACAACATTCAAGAAGCTTGGAAAGCTTGGTGCCATGACCACAGGGGAAAATCCAGGAACCTGCCTCTTCTAGCCTGCTGGGCTATTTGGATCGCTAGAAACCACTCCATTTTCAAACTCAAAGACCCCCACTGGCCTACTATACTGCTTCATACCATCCCTGATTATGACCTTCTTCCTGAGGATGACAATTCTGCCCCTCCATGCACCATCATTCCTGAAATCATAGACTTTACTAAACCTTGGGCATATTTTGATGGTTCTGCTTAGGAGGCAGGATGTGGAGGAGGAGCCATACTTCACCTGAATGCCTCTCACAAGTTCAAAATCCATATCAACCTGGGTAGGGGTACCAACAATTTTGCTGAGCTTTGTACAACAAAACACCTCATTATTTCGCCTTAGTACATCATTGCAGACATCTTCAGTTATTTGGTGATTCAAAAATTGTATGTAACTGGCTCGACAATACATCGCATTGTAATGCATATACATTGAGGCACATACTTGGAGAGGCTCAAAGATTGATATCCTCTTTTGACTCATTTGTCTGTCAACATATTTACAGGGAACAAAATACGAAGGCTGATCAACTTTCAAAAGAGGCAGCACATTTACAGGACGATGACTAGCTGATCCAGGAGGAAATTGATGGTACCCACCATCAATACTACCACAGACCTCTTGTTGATCATTGACAGATTGGGATATAAGCCCAACAATTACTGATATCATTTAGATATTATGTTTTTATTTCCTATATCTATTTCTGCGGTTGTAAATATTACAGTTTTGGACTTGGCACATAGTACATCTCTCTCTGCATAGAGACGATACAATTTTGGTTTTATTTCCTCCTCCATGCTGAGGGAAGTTTTGATACAACTTGGTTGGTGGCTGGCTCCCTGCGAGGAGTAATAATGATTAACAGTTAAGTTATTTCTGGACAGTTTCTTGTATCTTGACAGGCAATCTTGCCTCCTTCTGAATATGCCTTGGCATCTACAAAATGTAATTTCTTATATATTAATAGAAATTACGACTTTTTCCATGGGA
>APFE031143101.1:9530-25442 GCA_000404065.3 Pinus taeda | reverse complement strand
TCATCGAACTTAAGTTTCTTTGAGGCTTTAGCTTTCTTTGGCTTCTCTTTTTCTGACTACATCAACTCATCATGAACTAGTGGGGACTCTTCAAAGTCAATTGCCTGCAATAAATCGTTTAGATTTCCCTTCAAAACTGGACTTTCTTCAACAGCTACTGACTTACCCTTTTCTTTAGCCACCTGACTTCTTGTTCTTCTCCTTGGGACTACTTCAGCTCTGCTTGCTTTAGGTACAATCTCTTTGACTTGAGATTTTTCTTTAGTTGACTGTTGAGGTGTATCTTGAATGATCAGTGGCTTTACAGACTCTCTAACTTGTTTCCTCGCCTTTAATTTTGGAAATCTCTTAGCTCTTGTTTCTGTTTGAAGACCCGCTGTTGTAAGATCTTTTGTAGGTAGAGGACTGAGGCCAGTGTGGCTTCTGAAACCAGCCATGAAAATAAATGTATTCCAATCTTTGCCTACCTTTTGAAGCTCATGCAAGACAAGTAATTTAATCAAGCCATGGTGAAACAAAGAAGTATCACAAGCCTCCTTCCTCAATTGTACTTTGTCACACATCTTACTCAAACTGCGGAATAGATAAAAAGGTAGATCAATGGAAACCTTCCCTATAAAATGCAAAAGGAGTTTGAAATGGTACGAATACACCTTGTTATACCTTCCTTCGCAAGTAAGATATTTTTGTATATAGGCGAGTAAATGTGCATAGGACTCTTTGACATAGCTCCTAGGAACTGACTTACTCAAATCTGAATTAACAAATTCCTTCTTTAAAAACTCTTTGCATGGATTCATGTCAAATTTGAAATTTTTGAACCAATTCTCTTACCCTCATGGAATCTCTGTCATAGTGGATATCATCTCTGGCAAAACCTGCAATTCCATCATAGCCACCTTTGAATTTAATCCTGTGAAATTAAGTGCAAATTATTTGGTCACATGTGCATGCCCTCCTTGTAACTTCCTGCAAAAATTCCAACATCCCGCTTTTTTAAACGCCTTCTCCACCTCTTTATTCTTCAGTGTTATATCCAAGCCCTCAGGCTCATTTCTCAGACATTTTCATTATCTGTGTTCTTTCTTCTCTACTGATCTCTCCATGAAATCTTAAAGACCTGAAAGCAAGGAATACTAGCTCTGTTCGAACTGTAAACTCAACTTCTTTTGAAAATCTGCCTCGCCTGATTTGCTGCCTCCCTTGATTACAATTGTATTTAAAATTGAAATCTTGCCGTTTATAATCTTTCAAATTGCAATCTTGCAGATTTGTTATTCATGCAAGGCTTACAATCATCATTAAGACTTGTGCAAGGTGGCTTTTCTTGGAAATGGTAATCCGTGTGTATCAACAAATCTAATGGTGGTGATAATGGAGATGGGTGGTGGAACATGATAAGTGGAGTACATGAACTGACACAAGATGACGCAGCCACTAACTTACTTAATGGATTTGACATTTGGGAAAGATTCGCTGTGGAATGCACGAATCCCTGATTTCACAACGCAGTTAGTTTGAATTTTGAATGATGCGCTGCGAAATCACCTAATAAGGTTTTGCGCTGCCAAACTGCTAAACAGAGTAAATGAGCTGCGAAAACACTTTAAAAAGAATGCATGCACTACGCAATTACCAAAAGGCTTTGTGGTGGATAACAAAGTGACACATGACTATGAAATCAATGGTGAATGAGGGGGGACCAATGGTAGATAAGAATACACTTGACTCATGACCTCCTAAAACTTCAGACTTTAAGGAAAAAATGAAATCAACTTAGACTAACACTGACCTTTGTCATCGGGCTAGGATGAGAAGTTTCATATATCAGATTTCTTAAGTGATAACAACTTGTCTCCTTTTGGGCTTATCCTTCACCTTAGCTCCTATACTATGTTAATTTTCACACTTCTCTATGATGTTTCAATTACTTTAGCTCAATTCAATTCTTCAATTAGCAACCTTTACAATATCAATTAATGTTTCCAATCGTCAATAGTAATTGAAGATAGAACATTAAATGCAACGATAAATGAGAAAATCAACACATCAACAAGAGACACAAAATTTGATCAAAGACCGGGGAAAAACCCACTATGGGGAAAACTCTTGAAATTCTTCTTGTTTATTAGATTGTCATAAAATTTTCAACACAGAGTACAATGAGCCCAATAAAAAATCATCCAACAAAATTAGCCCAATAACATTCAAAAATATGTTTCCAATATCAATTTATATCAGAGGAAACTTTTCTCTTGAGCATGTAAGCCTATGAATACAATTGAAAATATTCTTTGACAAGCCTATGACTGTATGTAATCTCTAACTTGTTCGAACCTCTTTGGTTGACCAAGCCTCGGACCTATGGGAACCAATCAATGAAGAAGAGAAGAAGAAGAATATGATTGGTGATATTCAAATGAGCTTGGAGTCACTTGTATTTATAGGCTTCCAAGGGTAACCAATTTCTTGTTAAGGTCTAAGTGTCAAAATGTGCTTATGTGGTATTTTCTTCATAAGTACACTTTCCCTTATTTGATTTGAGTGCTTCAATAATCAAAATTGGGCATATAGAAAATAAGAATCTAGTTCCATGATCGAAATTTATCATTGAGCTTCCAAAATGATCAAAATCAACATATGTAAACACAAAAAACCTTTCACTAACACCCTTTGCATCATAACAAACATATGAAAGTAAGTTTTAATAATATGTTCTCCAACAATACCTTCTCAACCGTGCATACACTAACTGTACATATGACATCATACTTTAGTAGCCCTTTATTCTACTAAGCCATCAAAACATAATAGACATTCCTTTTTGCATGTGTTGTTCTTTTGCCATCACATGTTTGTATTACATTCTCATCAAGCATCAACAACATGCAACATAGCCTCTTTTTGTCAAATGTCACTGCAACATACCTTAGTTCTCTTGTTGTTTCGTTGTTTCCCCTTTTACATCACAGATTTTAATTTTCCTTTTCCATCCAATCTTTGCTACTTATTTTCCTTGTCTCTCCTTTTCCATCAATGATAATAATTCCATAAATTCCCCCGTTTGAAATTGATTATAGCACACTCCTTACCTTACCTTACCCCCCCAACCCTTTGACATTAATGGCAAGGGTACAAGAAGAGATTTATCTTTGTTTATGATGGAGAAGTCTATTTGGTCAATAAATTTTACAGTCAACCTTTTTACCACTCACCACATACACCACATAAAGAGAGACCTCAATAGTTATGGAAATTTACTCCTCCTATGACTTCACTTCACTTACAAGAATCTGCTTACATGGAAGCATTTCTTTGGTGGGTATTATTTAAGGGCTACACACAAATTTTCATTAAGATCCAAATTTTCTTTGCTAGTTAAAGAAACAATAAAATCCACTTTCTCATTCTAAAATTCAATAACCCTATATAACATATTTTGACTAGAAAAACCCAGGAGAGCATTGAATAGAAAGACAAACTAATTTGAATTCATAATGAATAATGAATAACTTGATTTGATAATATCTTCAATACCTTTGCACTCACCTAGTACCCACAATAATCTTCAGCCATTGCAGTCAAACTTCTGCAGATTAACTATTGAATGAAATTAGGGAACAAAATCCTAATTAGCTAGAATGTATGGCTAATTGACTTTTAATATTGTGCTGCCAGAAACAATAGTATAGTCCAACAATAACTCATATCCCAACAACTATACAATTGTTCCATATTAACACTACATATCATTCCATATGGCTTTATAATACATTGAATAAATATATTAATGAAAAATAAGCTCTTAATAATACTCTCCAAATAATAAACACATACATTAAGCATTGTTGTGAGAGGATATGAACAAATAGAACATGTCTATATGAGAATTTAAATATGTGAGGCATGTATTGCAGTGCATAGACCACCAAATATATGGACTCGTTTGAAGTTCGGCATGTAAGGTAGGCATGTATGAACACGTGATCGCATATAAGATATGGATTTATTTGATAAAATATGAGCACTACCATAACCGCACCATAAAAACGAGATCGCCGGTGAAAAAATTGCAATGTGAATACGAATGTTGCTACAATTGATAATATACGATCGTTGCTACAATTGATAATATATGAACGATAACAATACCATAGTTTAATAGTATATGAACACATTTCATGGTTGAATGGATATGGTTCTATAAGGTTTGAGTAGATGGCATTGTGAAAATTTTATGAAAGCAATTTTCCATATTATCTGTGGGATTATGGTAAATTTATTCTAAGCATTAAAATCTTAAAATTTTAGAAGGTAAATTTATTCTAAACACTAAAATTATAGAAGTTAGAATTGGTAATTGGACTTGTTTTCATATTACTCAAAAATTCAAATACTATCAGATATCACTACATTGAATACAACAACTTATTATCTAAAAAATGATCAAAAATAATACATATAAATGAAACTCTCAATAAAACACTTTTATTGCAACTCCATTAAATTAACGCAGCTCCATGCAAAGTATTAACTACATCAAATATAACAACACCTCATATCAATGAGCCATTTTTCCGCGTTTCATATTCCTCTTGCATCAACAGATAACGAACAACCTTTTGGGAGTTGCATTATTTGCCAACAAAGTAATTGTAATTCCCTATTATCCAATATACAATGGCAATGGTAATACGAATAATAGAAAATAAGCTCCAATGATAGTGGTAATAAGCTGCTCCAAATGTTGGAAAATTAACGTATCAATAAGCTCCAATGTATTTATTATATGATCATTTTTTTTTAAGATATAAAGCCCTAAATTAGAAAAGTAACATAATAAGGATATCAATTCATAATGCAAAGTTTACTCGAAAGCCAAATGCAATAACCATGAATACATGGCTGGTTAACCAAAACCACATTTCTTGAACACATTGCTCGTTAACCAAAACCACATTTCTTGAACACAATGCTGGTCAGCCAATTTGAGTTCATGGGACTACATGTCAAATGTTGGGCTTAAAGATGACTCAACATATGAAACAAATCAATGTACCTTTATGATATAATAATTGGCTAATAAAGTACAAACAACAAAATCGATTTATTGAAAAATTAACCATGATTGAATAACAAAGAGAATAATGATAACAAATAATGTCAACATAACATAACCTTAAATAATGCACAATAACACACTAAGAATAAGTGGGAAACCCAAGGAGAGAAATCCACTATTGAAATTGTAGAGCTCAATTGATTCATAAAAGAAATTAGAGTATAACATAACAAACAAAATAAGTTTCATATTGAAAGGTATCTAACTAGTTCAACTTGGGACTAGGTTTCTAAATAGAGATATAATGGTTGACAAGGCCAATCTTGATCTACCCATGTCTAATGGCTTGTTTGGTCTTGTGAATATTGATCATGCATTGCATTTATTACATTGTTGAACACAATTCCTTATAGACTCCAATTACAAAAATTAAAGAATGTTCACAACCAATAAGGTCCAATTTGAGTAGGCCCTTCCTTTTTGTGGATTCTTATGATTCTCTCTATTATTCCTTTCTGCCAAATCTATATCTAACAATATACATCAAACATTAGCTCAAGTATAAGAGGTTGGCTAGGATTGAGTTGTTTGTTCTCATTTTGAAGGAGAGAGACTTCTTCAATATGGTAGGACTTATCATGGCATTTGAACCAAGTATCATGAAAAATCAAATAGACTACATTCACACTCTTTTACTCACAATAACACTAAGTTTATGTCCTCTTTCATATCCTTGGACAAATGCACTTTGATACAAGTTTTAACCAACAACTTAAAATGGTATGATATAACAACCTCCAAGCAAACTTTCAAGTACATTGTCATCTTTGGGTAATTGGCCCATACTTGATATTCAAAGAAAACACCATGGTTGACTAAAGAGCCAATTTCATAGTTTTGGCAAAGAAATGTGTAGTGTTCCTCAAAAACCAAGGTCCATGTAGGAGGCTTTGGCTTTTTGACAAGTTTTGGGTAGTCTTGATTATCTAATGGTTCATTTTTTACTTGTCATATAACCATTGTTTGAGCAAATCTTATGGGTGGATTTTACCAACATTTATTTTTCTTACTAGAGGAATCAACATCTAGGCTAGTTTTGTACTTGTGTGACATAGGGTCGATTTTGACCGCTACCACTATACCTCTAGGTGTCTATATATGCCCTTTCCAATATGAGTTGTTGCATGCCACCATCATGTTTGACATCCCTATCATCAAAGGAGATAATTTGTGGTTGATGTTCCCATGAAGTCTATTTCATAGAAATAGTATGGATAAGTTATTGTGCATTATGGGTCTAATTGTTATGGACCCAAGGACTACATTGACATGCTAATTACTATTGTTGTAAAATCCAATCCCAAATCAACCAAGTCTATCAACAAAAAATTGATATCTCTGTAACAACATGTTGATCTATAGTACATGAAATTTTCTTCTCAGAACGTAAACTGATTAGGGGGATTAAACCTTGAATTTCATAATTTACAAAATACTTCATATCACATGATTATTAATTACGGTATCTCCATGGGATTTATTAAGAAAATGAGGACATGGGTAGGTGTTGATCCACTTATGTGTGCACCAGTCACAAAACCAATTAATATTGTCTCCCTGGGTGCAACTGTTGTGAAGGTAAATCCCCTCTGCAAACAGAGGCAATCCCTCAATCCCAATGAGTGGGTCTAGCAACAAACTAAACAAACTAACATACACTTTCCTAGCTTATGTTTAACAAATACAGAGAGAAGGAGAAACCTACTTCGCTTTGATGTTAATCGCTCAATCCTTTTGGAGATGACATTGATTCTTTCACTCCAGGCCTCGCTCTTTACTTGTTCTTCTCGTACAAGTACCTGCAAGAAAGATCAAAGAGATATGCAAGATAAAAGAGCATATATGGCATACATCAAACATAAACTATTTAATAAATCAAGGAGTATTAAGCTAAAATCATAAACATTTATACAATTATGTAAAGTGAACATCAGATGTATATATTAATAAGCTAAAAATGGAAGCATACAACCTATGCCTTGATGTTGGAGAGCTCCTTTTGGTGGATGTCCAAGTCCAGGAAAAGACTCTTCAAGCACTCCTTCTCCAAGTTAGAATGGGCAACATCTAAGAATAATATCAGTATGTGAATGCATGAATCAATGACCAACCATTTGGGGATGGAAGGGAGTTGATTTATAGGAAGGGAGAGGGAGTTAGGGATCCACAAAAGAGGGAGTAAGGTCGACATATCAAGGGGAAAGCCCATAATGATAAGATCAAGAGGTCCAAATGCGAGAGAGTGACCATATCAACAACAACCAATATCCAAATCGATGTTCTCGAAGTTTCTAGTGCACAAAGCGTCTCCTCAAGTTTGGGAAAAACTTGCGAGAAGAGGTTTAGCACGGGTTTTCATATCAAAACCCATGCTAGAAGTGCTAGGGTAAAGTAGTGCAACCTATCAGCACAGGCAGGCAGAGGATCAAAACTCATTGGCCCTAAAAATTAGGGTTTTAGCTAACCTTCTTCAAAATTGACTCAAGGCAGTTTCCTTTGATTCTTCAGGGAGGTTTTGGTCTGTATATCATAATGGATATGTTGCACAGTAGTCAACATTTTGGCAGTTTGGTATATGGAACAGGAAGTGAATAGGAGGTGTGACAAAATATTGTGTAACAGATGCACCCTAAAGCATGAAGGCAGAACATGGAGTGATGGTTGAGATGATTTACAAGTCAGTGCAAGGATTAGAAAAATAGCATCAGGAGACCTGCAAATCAAGAATATACATATACATATACATATCTAACATCTCTGATGATCATTCCTAATGATACATGAATATGCATCTAATAATACATGAATCCATGGCATGGACGCAGCCATTTGAATAGAAGGGGATCATCTATATGGGTCCATGGTATGGATATAGCCATCCGAATAGAAAGGATCATAGATATGGATCCACGGTATGGACGCATCCATCCTACTAGAGGAAACATGTGTACAATCATGAATAACTCATAACTCCAAGCAACCTAGATTTACCACACATAATCCAGGGTCTTGCGCTTCATCTCGACCTGGTCAATGTACAAATTCTAACATGTGAAATAGAAGTGTTGAAGTCAAAAATGATAGAAACCCACCTGAGTACTGATCAATGATGTAAACCATTAACAGGCAAGAGAGAAACCACCAATAATGAAAATGGATCTCAAGGTACAATCATCACAATCCACGAATGTGAATAATGAAGCTGAAGTCGAACACCCATGGAATCATCTGATCGAAGTTCAATGGTGTAAACATGTCATCGAATGTGAAGAACTTGTCATTGAGGCATACAACCTTTAAGGTACTGGAAGGGATTTTCTAGATCATCTTCCTCGATAATGAGCTGAAGTCAACAGGAAGTGATCCATCGAAGGAAGTCCATAATGAATCCTACATCATCAACACAAAACAAAAGGATGTAGTCAAATAGACAAGTGTGATCCAGGACTGTGGTAAAAAGTCAAGCAGTGTATAAGTGGTAAAAAAATACAGATAAGACTTCTCTTGAACATATCAGTGACACGACTTCGGAGTTTGGTAGCATTTGACTCAACATAGGATCAGAGGTCATGATGACGAAGTGGTATAATCAGATGAGAGGCAAAATGGATTTCCCAAACCCAAGAAGGCAAGTGACCAAGTGAGGATGTTCCAAACTCGAGATGAGCAATAGATGAGTGTCATGTTCAAGAGTGACATGCTGCCTTTACAAAATACAAGAGATGATCACTTTCACCTTTTCCCCCACCATTTCTAGTGAGTACCCCATTACTTTTTATCACAAGCTTGAAGGGGATAGCATATTATTGTCCTATCAGTTCATCCTTTGGATGGATCCATTCTTGTAAGTTTTATGAGCTCTAGAAAGGAAAAACTTGGCCTTTTCATGATGACAAGTCCTACGTCTTTTAACTTTTACGAGTCTAACATAAGGGAAACTCGACATTTTTTTCATGTTTAGAGAGTTTGAAAAAGAGGTGGAAAATAAAACTCCAAATGTACCTTTTCATAAATAGTCTCTCGAATCCGAAAAGGTAGAAAACAATATTCAAGACAACCTCTTAGTCTATTTGACTAAGGTATTCCTTTTTCGTAACTAGTTTATCTCAATCTGGAAAATGGTTAAACTTATACTTAGTACACGTCATTTCATTTAGTTTTACAAGTTCAAAAAGACAAGTGCTTGAAAATATTTTCATATTTCAACAGTCATAAAAGAGTTAAAAGATGTCTCTCCCTGGAATAACGAGTGGTATAAAAGGATAACAACTGGTTCTGGTCATGATGGAACTGCTCAAAACATGTAAGATTTAATAGGTTGGCTAATAAGACCACTCATTGTAAATGTTCCTCAGGCAAGGGTAAAACAACCAAGTGAAAGCATATGATCAGCCAAATATATGGTAACAATGGAAAGGAGAAAACCAAGGATCATCTAGCCAAAACAGGTTGATAAAACGAAAATCACTGGAGGTAAAATGGGAAACATGGGAAACTATGCTTGAGTATACTTGAAGATGGTTTAATTTTTTCACAAGCTTGAAACATGGGAAAAAGCTATGCTTGGATTTGGTTTCATTTTTACACAAGCTTGAAACAAAGATAAACTATGCTTGAGATGAGTTTTCATGCCCCCAACATAATGACTCAATTCGAGGTACATGCCCCCCAAGTTCATTTCATTCACCTAAGTAGACTACTGGCTACTAACAGGTAGATGTAATGAAGGTTCACTTGCGAGATCAAGTGAAAGACTCGACTAGGATTTTACAGGATCTAATCAAAGACTCAAATTGGAAGGGGATTTGTTTCATTTTTTAATGAGCTTGACATAGGAAAAGAACCATGGTCATGAAACCTTGTTTCAATTTTTACCGAGGTTGACATGGTAAAAGAAATATCCTCATGGGAACCTATTTCATTTGTTAACGAGGGTGACATGGTAAAATAAATATCCTCATATCCCTTGTTTCATTTTTTAATGAGCATGACACAAGACAAGGAACTCTGCTCCAGATCTTTGATCACAGACGAAAAGAGGCCATCGCTTCCAATAGTTTCTCATTAGATGGGATAACAAAACTCTGGAAGGGATACATGTCCAGGGATCCAATGGAAAAATCGGGCTCTAACGTCCCCAGTACATGGCGTACTACATCACCT
The DNA here is from genome assembly GCA_000404065.3 of Pinus taeda. Taxonomy (NCBI): domain Eukaryota; kingdom Viridiplantae; phylum Streptophyta; class Pinopsida; order Pinales; family Pinaceae; genus Pinus; species Pinus taeda. The sequence continues at coordinate 15,157 of APFE031143101.1, read as the reverse complement.
ACTAGATCATCAGTAGATGTAGGCATGGAACAGGTAGCCACGTAATTAACCTGTGGTGGGGGTGATACCACTTGCATATGAGAACCACTTAGGGATGACCTTGAGTGGGAGTTAATTTAGCACCAATGAATGTAATTTGATCAATGATCACAATGCTTCCTTAATGTGGGAAGCACATCACTCGAAAGAGGGAAGAAAAAAGAGCTCACATGACATAAACATAGTCATAGCCAAGGAGTAGATTAAAATCCAACGGGCCTTGGACAACCATAACATCTATATATATAGTCTTTCCTCCCAAATTAATAGGTAACTTAGGAAGGATCCCTAATGGTTAACTAGTTCCTCTGTTAAAAGCTAACATATTCTGGGTGACGAGGACAAAATGAGGAGAACCGAAAGCTTGCCAAGCAGTTGAGGATAGAATGCTAACATATGTGCCATCATATATGACTGCGCTAGGTATGGCCATATGGTAAGCATGTACTGTAATCTAGAAAGGCACATAAGATAGAAGGTGATATCCTGCCAATTGATTCCAATCAAAGTAAGTGACTAAACTACTTGGAGGGGGTGTCGTAGGAATGTGAGAGCTACCCTCTTGCTCTGCGGGAATAGGAGAACTATTGTCATGCACCTGAGGAACAAGAGGATTTCTCTCTAACTCATTCGAAACTAAAGAGACCAAAAGAAACTGAGCAATATGGGGTTCAATCTCTACCTGAAAGGTACAATTGACTGAAAGTGGAGTCAATCTACTGGTTTCTCAACCAATAGTTGGTCGATAACAAACTCACGAGATTCACTTTTAGAGAGAGTGGGTTTGACCAAAGATGGTTTTTGATCAATCACTTGATCAACTAGCGAAGGATCAAGGGAAAGCTTCTGATACCTAGCTAGAAGACGAGGTTGGGAAGTTGTAAGTTTTTCCAACTCTTTGGAAGCTTCATCCATAAGAGGACAAAGGTGAATGGGATGACTACCTTCACGCAACTTACAGGGAAATTTGACTTTTCCCTTTTTCCCATGGACTTTACTAGTTGAAGGTTTGTGACCAACATGAACTCGAGAAGCTAATGACAAAGGTCGATGTGGACCTGTGGAACACACTTCTAAGAACTTGGGAATACCATGACAATTCCGAACAAGGTGGTCACCCTTACATAACATGCAAGGTAATTTTACTTTTTGGAGTTGGTTGGAATATTTTTCTTCATTAATTGCATCGGTAACAATAGTTGTTTGGATTTTTCCTTGCTTATTTTGCTTCGTCTTCTTCGTCCTCTTCTTCTTCTTCTTAGCTTCTTGGTTACTAGAATCCAGACTTTCACAAGGCGAAGAGGAAGAACGGGCTGAAGAAATAGGTGAAGAAGGAAAGGGGTCAACTTTAGGATTAACATGAGGTTTATGTTGTTCATGTGTAGGAAAACTTGGTTGAAAATCAGTTTGGACACTCGGAATCACTAAGGTCAAAAATGACCAAACTGGCAGATGAACAGTCAATCCAGGAAGGGCCAATGTTGCCATTTCAGGAGCACCAACATTTTCAAAAGAAGGAAAAGGACAAGGATTTCCATCAAGGGGATTTCCTTGGTTGGTAGGAATGGGAAATGTTTCCATTGGTATCAAACTAATATCTACTAAGGAGTATTTCCACACGAAGGATGTTTTTTCATAGTCAATTAATTGATTTTAGAACTTTAACAAAAATAAATAAAAAAGGGGTAATCTAGGAAAAAGGGTTTACCAAGTATCCGTGAATTACTATATACACCTTAGCCAAAACCAAGGACTTAACATATGGTTGCCAATCTACTCGAATGTTGTGTTCGATGTATCACATTTACAAGGAAGCTGATTCAGTTACTTGTGGCTAAAGGATAGCAACCCAGTGGGGTATCCCAATATATACTCGACGGTACGGGGAGAAAAAATCCATGTTAGCGTTGTTTAATGGAGAACCGTTTGATGAGAGCATCCCTATATACTTATCATATTGAAGTGCCTCTGATATACCCGAAAGTACTGGAGAGCCTTCTTTGTACTTCCATATTGGGACGTGATTTCACCCTAGATATACACTGCAGGAAATTAATGAAAACTGCTATGTTTAAAGATGTCAGAACACATCTCTAACCTAGACCTCTAGATATTTGTGTTAAGTTCCAAATGCTCCTTAGGGTGATTGAGGTAAATTTTAACGTTTATCTTCAATTATGTTTCAGTTTTGGGCTCAAAACGATGTCACATGAATCCCTAAGATGTAGCTATATGAGAAAAGGAAATTTTCCACTTCAAAAAGCTAGACTAATGAAGGGAAGAAATTTCAACCAATAATGCATCATGCAAAATTCCTTCCACTAACTTTCACTTTCGTCTTCCAAATGCAATGCCAAAAGTAAAAATTATTTTCACTTTTCACTATCCTAAATGCAACTTTTCGATAGAAAAATGATTTTAACTTTACTAAGATGCACTTTTATGAAATATTCTTTTCTTTTCATTTTGAATGATTTGAAGAACCTAATACAAATTTTAGCTTTCAATCACTGAAAAATGTGATCTATTTTCAATGATGAATCTCAAAAAATAACTTTTCAATGCAACTAATATAATGCATTTTCACAAAAGGTAAATTTCGAAATACAAGCTAAAACAAATGCAAAACAATGTTTTCAATGATTTCCACATAAAACAACACTCAATCAATTAGAAAAACAAACATCTCAATGAGATCTACAAGGAGGAAGCAATGACCAATTGACCAGAAACCCTAGAACTCATTAACATTTCATTTTGAAGCCAATGAGACAAATTTTGCAAATTTATCAAGACAATCAATCAAAGGACTGACAAATCCAAGCATATAGGATGGGCAAATGCCTTAGAGGCCAAGACACATTGTATTCTAAGAAAGAAACCTTAAAAAGTCTCACATTCAAAGATCAACGCTACTTTAGATACCAAAACCTGTGATGATTGGATTATCATCGCTACTTTTCATAGCCAAACCCACGATGGTCGGGGTCATGAGCACTACTTTGTATAGCAAAAGTAGTGATGATTTTTAGCGCCGGTAAATAGTGAAGAAATTTATTTTCATCGAGACTATACCGATAAAAACTCGCGATGTGAGCCTGACTGTTATAGCTAAACCCATGATGGGAGAGGAATGTGGGAAAAAAACAAAAAATATTCCAAGAAACAATCGATACTTAGCACTATAAGAACATAATCAGTGATGGTATAAACCAAGACTCATGGAGACAAGCCGAGAAATCGAAGGTTTGTCTAACTAGTCAAAGGTTCTAATTGAAGGAATGGATGGAAAGGATTGTATATTCCCTAGCAGAGTCTCCTTTTTGTTGTCTAGGTAATCATCTCTGCGAGCAGAGATGATTCCTCTAGCCGAATGAGTGGGACTAGCAACCTATGTGACAATCTATTGGACATTTTCCTAAGTTACAATTGAAGTAGAAGACGAGGAAGATGGCCTACCTCATTCTGATGCTATAATGTCTTCCTTTGTTGAAGACCTCGAATCTCTTGTGCTACGGGCTCAGTCCAACTTCTCATAGTGTTTAAATGCCTACACAAGAGACCATGACACAACAAAGCATGCAAGTACAAATATCATAATCAAAAGTAACCTACTTAACAGATCAAGGAGTGTTAAGATAAATGATACATCAATATACACATTTATGGAAAATGAACCAAAAGTTGTATATATTAATAGAATAAAGGAGGAACAATAGAGCCAAGCCTTGATGCTAATAATCTCTCCTTGAATGAATATCCAAAGCCAAGCTCAAGCTCTCCAAGCACTCCTTCTCTAAGCCAAATGAGTAGCATATAGGCACAATCTCAGCATAAGGGTGAAAATAGCCAAATACCAATCATTTGGGAATGGGAGAGGATGAATATATAGGTAGGGAAAGGGGGTTAGGATCTCTCCAAAGATTGGAGAAGGCCCTCATCTCAAGGAGGTAGCTCCTAGGGATAAGGCCAAAAGGCCAAGTTGAGAGAAATCGACCTCATCCACGCCGAACAACCTCCTTCTGGAAGCTTCTAGATCACGAAGCTTCTTGTCCTCTTTGGGAAAATTTTCTTTTAGGGATGAGCAGGGGTATACACGCCAACAGAGCAATGGAATCATGGGGCGAGTATAGTGCAACTAGTGACCATCGTGGTTTTTAGTATCAGTGGAGCGATGATTCTCAAATTAGGGTTTTAGAGCCATTTCCTTCAAGGGAAGCTCAAGGCATTTTCCAATCAATGTTTTAGGGAGGATCTAAGTTGCATATATGAATGAGTACACTCCATGATGGTCATATTTCAGGCACTTTGGGGTATGTCATAGGGAAGTACCGAAGGTGTGACAAAATATTGTGTAACAAGAATCAGTGCAACTCTTTCGAAAGAAAACACGTTGGTAGCATGACTATGAGAGAAAAAAATGCGTTGGGTAAGGAAAAAGGAAAAAAATAAAAATATTTCCGCAAGCACTTCAAAATTAGCACTCTAAGGTAGCAATGAGTGATTGTGCAAACCTATAAACACTCAAACTAACTAAGAACTATATGGTCGGTCAAACTAATCAAGAGATCATATGAGAAAAGAAGATGAAGAGTATATAGCATCCCCAGCAGAGTCGCCATTTTTTACTTCTAGTGTTGTAGCATGGACCATTGTTCTTCTCGTGGCAATATTGAGCATACTGACTCTTCTTGTGACAATTGTAGCACTCAATGCGAGATGGTGTTCTATTATTCCTTCTCTTTGTATCTCGAGGTGGAGGCTTTCTTGAATTTGATGGTCCTCCTTTTCATTTCTTCTTCTTATTTTTAGTGACGAATGTAGCCGGATATCTCTCTTCATGCTTTTGAATCCTTCCTCTTGATATCATCCTTGGTTCTTCTTGAGAGAGCTTTCCAATAATTTCTTCAAATTACATTAAAGAATTGTTGTTATTAATGGTAGTATGAAGGTATCCCAAACATGAGGGACACCTCTAAGAGTTATCATCACCAATTCCTTGTGAGGCACACTTTCTCCAATTCTTTGCAATTGATATCTAAGACAAGATATCTTAATAATGTAGGATTGCACATACTATCCCTTCTTCATATTTATGTCTTTGAGTTTATCTTTCAAGGAGATGATTTCATTCAAATTGTTGACTTTATACATGTCAACTCTTTTATCATACATGCCCTTAGAATTTCTCAAATTTACAACATATGCAAGTAAATTAGCAGTGGAAGAATTCTCAAGAGGCCCAAGTACTTTTGCTTGAATGTAATCCAAAACATCATTGTTATGAGCTATGATTTCCAACTTTACTTTCCATGAAATAAAATTATATGAGTCACCCAACTTCTCATGTTCCTTGAAGAAAGAGGAAGACATCTTTGAATTGACTAGATCTGCTCCTTCACCTCTCCAAAGATGATTTCTTCAATACTTGTGTTATCTCAAAATCAGACCCTAGAAGGCTGCAGACCAGTAAGACCTCAAGTAACTATTTCAAACATACTTTAGGCTGAGGCTTAGCCTCCTCAACCTGAGAGGGCTCTCTCAAAAGGGTTAATGATTTTGATTATAGTTAAGATGGCTAACTCTTG
>APFE031143099.1:140205-177122 GCA_000404065.3 Pinus taeda | reverse complement strand
ATGCATCACACCCTCTGCACTGGGTATTCAATATGGTCCAGTTTTGACCATTTCTGAGCAGTTTTTAGTGGAGAACTTCTGGGAGATGATGTAATCAGCTGAACTTGTTCCTTTAGGTAGTGAAGAAACACTTTTAGGGACTTAGGAGTCCTCATTTTATGGACATTTATGATTGGTGTTGTAGTTCCCAAAAATTTCTATAACAAGGAAGGATCCCTAAAAGTTCACTAGATATTTTGTTAAAAGCAAACAAGTTATGAGTAATAGACACAAGCTGGGGGGAACTAAAAGCTTTCCAAGCGGTTGAGGATAAACTGAAGCACCTTCATCTATGATAGTGTGACAGATGTTCTTATCACAAGCTTTCACAATGATTTGGAAAGGAATGTGAGAAGGGAGATGAGGTTCTGTTAGTGTATTCCAATCAAAATATATAACCTTAGTACTTGGAGGGTTTCCTTGGAAATTGGTGAAATGCCTCCTTGTCTAGTGGAATCTGAAGTAATAAAAAGAACCTAAACAATATTAACTTCACTCTCTAAGGGGACTGTGGGATCGAATGAAGATGGAATCGATTTAATTACTTGATCAACCAATGGTTCGTCAACGTGGGTGATATGTGTTTCACTCTGCAAAGGAAGAGTGGGATTTACTATACTTGGAATGGGATCAATCACTTCATCAACTAACGGTAGTTTGGGAGAAAGCTTATGGGAACTAGTTGGAAGTTTCTATTGAGAAATAGTTTCCCAACAATTTAGAGGCTTCATGCATATGAGGGAAAAGGTGAGTTTTATGACTCTCTTCACATAACCTACAAGGAAACCTAACTTTACCCTTTTTCTTTGGAACCTTAGAATCACTGGTTAATGGATCAATAATACAGTGATGAAAATATTTGGACCACACTTCTAAGACTCTAGGTATACTAGGACAATCCTTAATAAGGTGGGCACCCTTACAAAGATTGTAAGGGTATTTGGGCTTATGATGCACGCTGGAGGGTTCCTAAACATTATCAACACTCATAGAAATGGTTGGTTGGTTGGGTCCTTTCTTACCCTTCTTCTTCTTGTTCTTAACCTCTTAGTTACTAGCATTATAACATTCACCAAACGAAGAAGAAGGGAAGGAGACATGATGCGTGAAGAAGGTAAAGGGTAAACAAATGATTGGTGTTATTTAGGTGAATTTCTTGGTTGAGGTGAAGAAACTTAGGTATTTGAAGCCAATGAGGTTGAAAACAACCATACCGGTAAACCTATCATGAATCTAGGAAGAGACATTGTAGCCATGTAAGGAGGACTAACACTTCCAAAACAAGAAAACATAATAGGATCCCCATTAAGAGGGGTTCCTTGGTTGATAAATTCTAGAACCATTGCCATCATATTCAACCCTAGGTCTACTAAAAGAGATTTTTAATTAATAATTTTAACAATTTATGATAGTTAAACTCACAATTGGTACTAATGAAAAAAAAAAGTAGTGAAAATGAGATACTAGGTATATAAGGTTACCAAGCTGCTACGAACTACAATATATCGTTAAGTACATGCAAGAAATCTCCTTGAATGTTGTGTTTGGTATATCAAGGCAGCTAACTTAGTTACCTATGGATGGTTTGCACCCTAGAGGGGGCCTTTCGATATACCTAAGAGTAAGTGGAAGCTCAGTTCATGTTAGTGTTATCTAATGCGTCATGTATGATGGGAAACATTATGATATACTCATCATACATGGAATACCGACCGCCCACAAAATGTAACACAAAAATTTAATAACAACTTATATGTTTATAGATGCGAGAACACATCTTCTAACCGAGATCCACTAAATATGATGTGATTAATTAATGCCTTGGTAAATTTTAATTGATTTTATTGTTTTACTTTTCATTAAAGGTAATAAATGTGTATGATAACAAACCAATATAATAAATAAATTCCAACTAATGTAGATAACATGAAAAATAACCTTTTCACTTCAATGAAATCTTATCTACGAAAGAGAGAAGGATTCACTCATTTTTCAATAATACAAAAATTAATGAATAAGAGAAAACATATATTTTTTTTTCTAATGCACTAATTTTCAGAACTAAAATACTAATGCAAATCAATTGAGGTAAGAATTTTCATTTTATGTTTAATAAACATAATAATCACTACTTATTGCAGTCTAATAAGGACAAGAAAATTCAAATAGGTGCTACCTTTTGAATGAGAACCATTAGCTTTTAAATTAACAAAATAATTCTTTACGACAGGTATAAATGAATGTTTGATCAATCCACTGAAAGAAAAAAGAATATCACAACTAAAACTAAAAGGAAACAATTTTCTTTTGATAGATCAACAAACCAATCAGACACAAAAACCATAATATGTAAAGATAAATTATTTTCCCAAAAAGACAACTAAACACATCGATTTAAATACAATGTTGACTTTTCTATGATGTTCACACACTCAAAAAGCCACAACAAACAAAATTTTTCAGACCTAGAGGATAAAACCCTACTTATTTGAATTTTTCTAAGGTTGTCACAAGTAAACTATTCACACTAGTGCAGTGTCGTAGCCACAACATAAAAAAATGCAATAATTTATCAAATATTGCTATGTTATCAAAAGACAAATGAGACAATTTCTAATTGTCGCAATTTCATCATAGAAAAGGTGTGACATGTCACACTTTTATCAGAAGCAAAGTGGAACATCTTGCATTTTTTTAAAAGGAAAGGTGTGACACTCGTGATATGTAAAGAAAAAATAAAAAATGTTCAAAAGGTCCAAAAAATCCAAGTTTTAAGAATCAAAATATGATCACCAGAGGTGTTGGAAGGTGCAAAAGGAAAAGAAAGCCACTGAAGAACTAAACATTCCCCAGTATGGTTGAAAAACTGTTATCTGGATGAATCTCATTCTATGGATAGAAGAAGATCTCCCTAGGCTTGGAAACCAAGCCTAGTAACAATCAAGACAAAATACACTAATTCTTCTCTATAAATACTTAAATCATCTAGAAGTAAACTTAACTAATGACTGAAATAAGAATTTAATCCTTTTTCTGCTTAAGATCCTTCTCCACTTTCACTCCTCTTCCACTTTCAATACCTGACATAAAATCTGCAATGATAAAAACAACAGTGTTGGGTGTGGAGCATGATTATTTATAGGTCTTTGTTTCAGCCAGATGTATACCCTATGAAGTTTGTACACCCCTCCATGTAGGGGGGTGCGGGGGGGACTTGTTCCCCCAGCGGGGGTTCATGGGGGGTCGATCCCCCCCGGCTGGGGGGTCGATCCCCCCCGGCTGGGGGGTCTGGGGGCTAGCGGTCGCCCAACATGGGTTTCAAGGGTAGCGCCCCCAAAGCTAAAAAAAAATGTAAAATTGCCTTGTAAAAGTATAGTAATTTCTAATCAATTTGGGTCGTTCATTAGGTGGATGATCTGATGGTAGAACTTATGTCTAGTTTAGGGTTTTTTTCCCTAGAAGGCAACCCCTCTCTTTGTATGAGGGAATTGTATTAAGATTGTGATATAGATGTGTATTCTCTGAGTGAGAAACAGAGAGGTGAGACTGTGAGAGAAAACATAGGATATTACAATGGATCTGCTGTAGGTTGTGTCTCTTCATTTTGTTGTATAATAGAAAGGAAGGACTGGTTGTTCAAGGTGGACGTAGCCCAAACTGGGTGAACCATGTATATCTGTGTCTCTCTGGTTTTATGTGTTTTATGTGTTTATATTTATGCAATATTCTATGTGTTCCATTTCTCTATAATATATAATTTTCTAACAATTGGTATCAGAGCTGAAGGTCTATTTGGCTGACAGACTTGCAGGAAAGAAGGGTTCCTTGTTCGAGTGGGAGCAATGGTGGAAGATGGTAAGTTTAGGGTTGAGAAATTTAACGGCCAAAACTTCTCACTATGGAAGATGCAAATGGAAGATTATCTGTATTAGAAAGATCTGTACCTACCATTGGGTGGAAAAACAAAGATGTTGATGGGTATGACAGATGAAGAATGGAACCTTCTCGATATAAAGGCACTTGGAACAGTACGGTTGTGCCTCGCAGTGTCAGTCGCCTTCAACATTTCAAAGGAAACAATGACAGAGGGTTTTATTAATGTGTTGGCGAAACTATATGAAAAACCCTCAAACAAGGTATTTCTTATGAAACAATTATTTAATATGAAGATGTCGAAAGGTGGATCTATTGTAGACCATTTAAATGATTTTAATACTGTTACAAGTTAGTTAAGTTCTGTAGGGGTAAAGTTTGATGATGAATTTAGAGCTCTGTTATTCTTGTGCTCATTGCTAGAAAGCTGGAATGGTTTAGTAATGGCCATTAGCAACTCTGTTTCTAGATCTAGTACTTTAAAGTTTGATGATGTTGTCAGTGCTATCCTTAGCAAGGAAATGTGATAGAAAAGCTCTGGTGAGACATCGGGTAATGCTTTAAGTGCAGAGTCTAGGGGAAGAAATATGGAAAGAGGAAAGAGCTCAGGATATCATAGTAAATCAAGGAAAGGCAGATCCAAGTCCAGATTGGGGATAGTGTGCTCGAAATGCGGAAAGAAAGGACACCTAAAGAAAGACTGTAGATCTTGGAAGGGAAAAGAAGGAGATGCACAACAAGAAAACAATCATGAAGAAAATGTGACAGGTGAGGTGGTACAAGATGCTTTGATTCTTTCTTTCGAAAATATTATTGATTCTTTGGTGGTAGATTCAGGGGCCTCATCCCATGCCACACCTGATAAGAAATATTTTCATGACTATGTTCAAGGAGATTTTGGACAAGTCCGTTTGGGTGATGATAAACCCTGTAAAATTGTTGGAATGGGTAAGGTTATTGTAAAATAGCAGAATGGAAACCAATGACTACTAAAGGAGGTAACACATGTTCCAGATATGAAGAAAAATCTGATTTCAATAGGGCAGTTAGGCAGTGAAGGTTTTGTGACAACTTTCACAGATAAAGCTTAGAAGGTCACCAAAGGAGCCTTGGTAATAGAAAAAGGTGAAAAGGTTGGTACATTGTATTTATGCAATGGTATTTCTAACTCTGTTAATGCTTTAACTTTCAAAGGAGAAGATGTAGAATTATGGCATCATAGGCTTGGATACATGAGTGAGAAGGGGATGAAGATTCTTCACTCAAGGAATTTGTTGCCGAGTTTGAAGAATGTTGATTTGGACTTTTGTGAGAATTGCATTTATGGAAAACAGAAGAGAGTCAGATTTCTCAGAGTTGGGAAAGAAAAGAAGAATGAAAAATTGGAGCTTGTGCATACAGATGTATGGGGACCTGCTCAGGTATCATCTCTCGGTGGCTCTCGTTATTATGTTACTTTTATTGATGATGCAACTAGAAAAAATTGGATTTATTGTATTAAGAATAAATCTGATGTATTTGATACTTTCAAGAAATGGAAAGCTTTGATTGAGATTGAGATAGGAAAGAAATTGAAGTGTCTCAGATTAGAAAATGGAGGTGAATATTGCAAAAAAGAGTTTGATAGGTACTGTTCAGAGCATGGAATTCATAGAGAGAAGATAGTTCCAAGAAAACCATAAGAAAATGGTGTGTCTGAAAGGATGAACAAAACACTCATGGAGCATGCAAGGTGCATGACATTGCATGCAGGATTGCCTTTACAATTTTGGGCATATGCTGTAGATACTGTTGTTTATCTAATAAACAGAGGGCCTTTAAGTTCCTTGGACGGTGGTGTTCCAGAGGAAGCATGGATAGGTGAAAAGGTAAATCACTCTTTTTTAAAGCCTTTTGGTTGTGAGGCCTTTGTCCATATTAATAAAGAAAATAGAACAAAGCTTGAGGGAAAGTCAAAGAAATGTATTGGATATGGTGTTAAAGGTTTTGGTTATCGCTTATATGGTTACGAAAATCACAAAATCATTAGGAGAAAAGATGTACTATTCAATGAAAAGGTCTTGTATAAGAATCAGTTGCAGGAAAAGAAACAGGAAAAAGAAAACAAGGAATACATAGTTCTTGATGAGATCATTGATAAAGTAAAGGTGCCTGAAAAAATAATAATCAACAACCACAACAACAAAAACCACCACAACAGCAACAAGCACCCCAAACACCTGAAAGTGGTGTTAGAAGATCTACCAAGATAAGTATACCCCCTGAACTATACTCTCCTTCATTATATTATTTATTGTTGACTGATTCTAGTGAACCGGAATGTTATGAAGAAGCAATCCAGGTTGAAAGTAGGAAGAAGTGGGAGCTAGCCATGGAAGAAGAGATGGACTCCTTAATGGATAACCAGACTTGGGACTTAGTTAGGTTTCCTATAGGAGAAAATACATTGAAGGATAAATGGGTTTACAGGCTGAAGGAAGAAAATGGAGGAAAACAAAGGTATAAAGCTAGACTTGTGGTGAAGGGTTTTGCACAGAAGAAAGGTATTGATTTTAATGAAATATTTTCTCCTGTTGTTAAAATGACTTCAATCAGAACTATTTTAAGGCTAGTAGCCGCTGCAGATTTGTATCTTGAGTAGTTAGATGTAAAGACAACCTTTCTCCATGGGGATTTGGAGGAAGAGATATATATGCAGCAGCCACAAGGATATGAAGTGAAAGGGAAGGAGAAACTTGTGTGCAGGTTGAAGAAGAGCTTGTATGGCTTAAAACAGGCTCCAAGGCAGTGGTATCTAAAATTTGACAAGTTTATGTCTGAACAAGGTTATACTAGATGTCACTCTGATCATTGTGTTTATCTGAAAAAGCAAAATGATGGCAGCTATATTATATTGTTATTGTATGTAGATGACATGCTTGTTGCATGGTCTAACATGTAGGAAATAAATGTGCTCAAAAGAAAATTGGCAAATTCATTTGCAATGAAGGATTTGGGAGCTGCAAAACAAATCTTTGGTATGAGAATAACTAGAGACAGGAAAAATTGTAAATTAACATTGTCTCAGAGAATGAGTACATACAAAAGGTGTTGAAAAGATTTAATATGCACAATGCAAAACGAGTTAGTACACCTTTTGCTAGCCATTTCAAACTTAGTAAGGAAATTTGCCCAAAGACCCAAGAACACATGGATTATATGTCTAATGTTCCATATGCATCAGCAATTGGAGGATTAATGTATGCAATGGTCTGCACAAGGCCTGATATTGCACATGCAGTGGCAATTGTAAGCAGGTACATGAACAATCTAGGATAGGAACATTGGATGGTAGTGAAATGGATTCTCAGATATTTGAAAGGTACCACAAATCAAGAATTATGCTTTGGTGGTTCAAACATTTCTCTAGAGGGATATGTTGATGCAGATATGGCAGGTGACAAAGATAACACGAGGAGCACTACATGATATGTATTTATTGTAGGTGGAACATCTTTCAGTTAGGTTTCAAAAATCCAAAGTGTTGTTGCACTTTGAACAACAGAAGTAGAGTATGTTGCTACTATAAAGGCTAGTAAAGAAATGATCTGGTTACAAAGGTTTATGGGTGAATTGGGTAAGGAGCATGACATGGGCATTTTATACAGTGATAGCCAAAGTGCCATTCATCTTGCAAAGAACTCAACATTTCATTCTAGGACTAAACACATACAACTCAAGTACCATTTCATACGATCAATGTTGGAAGATGGAGAGTTGAAGTTGGAAAAGATATACACTAGCCAGAATCCTACAGATATGCTAACAAAAGTTGTAACCAGGGAGAAACTGAGAATATGCTCAGTTTTAATTGGTCTTCAAGGATGACGATGAAGGTGAGAAACAACCAGGTCCAAAGAGGAATCATTTTCCAGCAAATGAAGCAGCGGTGGAGTTGCTACAATCATTCTCCAAGTGGGAGATTTTTTGGTGTGGAGCATGATTGTTTAGAGGTCTTTGTTTCAGCTAGATGTATACCCTAGGAAGTTTGTACACCTCTCCACGCGGGGGGGTCCAGGGGGGACTTGTCCCCCCAGCGGGGCTTCGAGGGGGTCGATCCCCCCTGGCTAGGGGGTCCAGGGGGCAACGGTCCCTCGACGGGGGTTTCAAGGGCAGCACCCCTGAAGCTAAAAATAGATGTAAAATTTCCTTCTAAAAGTATAGTAATTTCCAGTCAATCTGGGCCATTCATTAAGCGGATGATCTGATAGTAGAACTTATGTCTAGTTTAGGGTTTTTGGCCCTAGAAGGCAACCCCTCTCTTTGTATGAGGGAATTGTATTAAGGCTGTGATATAGATGTGTATTCTTCGAGCGAGAAATAGAGAGGCGAGACTGTGAGAGAAAACAGAGGATATTACAACAGATCTATTATAGGTTGTGTCTCTTCATTTTGCTAGATAATAGAAAGGAAGGATTGGCTATTCGGGGAGGACGTAGCCCAAACTGGGTGAACCACGTATATCTATGTCTCTCTAGTTTTATGTGTTTTCTGTGTTTATATTTATGCAATATTCTATGTGTTCCATTGCTCTGTAATATATAATTTTCTAACAAATAGAAGATCAAAGCATACAATAAATAAATCAATTCAAGCTATTTCTAACCAAAAGATGAAGGATTTTTGATATACATATGTAAATATTGAACACAATGTATGAGAAATATAGTGCATTTTGTATCAACAAAGGGAAGACAAGATTATAACCCTTTGGCCTTGATGTCAAAATCTCTCTTCCAAAAAATCTCCAATCCTTCCTCTTGTAATGATAATCCTTCACTCTTTAATTTGACAACATAAGGGTTGTTCAAAACTCAACCCCCACTCCTTTAGTCTAAATTGTATTTATAGGAGAGGAGAGGATGTTGGAGATCCATCTTCTAAGGGAAAAGATCCACAATTAGAGGGAATTGATCTCATGATAAGGGAGATGATATCCATCATTTTTGGGATGAGTTCCAAAGAGGTAGGAGCTCAAGGTCTAGTTGGTTGAGTGAAGATTCCTCAACAAGGCTCTAGACTTTAATTTTTTATTTGTACCCATGTTGAAAAGGTGTTGCACTTTGTAATGGAGAATAATGCATCACTCTATGAAGATTTTAATTACTTAATCTACGGTGTCATAGTTTGTGTCTAGGAGTGGTGTGGCACTACTTAAAATTAGGTTTTTGAATAATGTAATCTAGGATTCTTGGGATCTTTAGACTTGCTTTTCTTCTAACTTTGTAGGGGATTACCGAGAATGGTTCTTTAGATAGAAAGATATATGGATTTGGGGTCATTTGACTAATGGTGAAAAAATGACACATAACATATCCTTGGTAGGCTCTAAAATTCAAGTGTAGGAAAATTTTTAGAAGGTATTGATGACAACGTCAACACTCCCCCCTGAACTTGATATTTGTTGACATCAATGACTACTCCTTGACATCAACAACAACTCTATGCTCAACATCTCCCTTACAACAACAATAAAAATGAGTTGATTTCTTTGTCGCATTGCTTAATTTAATGAGTTACTCATATAAGAAATTCATAAAATAAGCTAAACTAATAATGTAATACTCATAAACAAAATACCAAATCACAAATTTAAGCTAAAAAATAATGTTGGAAATGACCTGTAAGGAAAACTATAACACATATTCAAATAAATATATTTACACATATATAAAAGAGGTATTTGTCACTTGTGGAGTGGGCCTTAACTCCATAGGGTCAAGTTTCCAATACACTTACAAAAATAAAATTACAAGAGTCTTAGGTTGGCACAAAATCTATATTTCATTGATAAAATAAATTCAAGTGATTTTTACAAATCTGTCTCATAATCTTTTGTTCCATAATCTATCTTATTTTTTCTCTCTATCTCATTCTATTATTCTTGAATTACATGTGTATACATATTGAGTTTATATGCCATATCTGGAATAATAAATAAACTAATAGTAATACAATATGTAGTAATCTCAAATTACTTTTAATGCTCAACAAAATATTTCCCTTGGATCCTTGAAACATTGATAAAAAGGAATAAGCTCTAGAGCTTCAGTTATTTCCAAATTGATTCAATACCATTGGATATTAATTTGGTTAGAACTTGGTTCATAGATTGAGGAGGATATGCCCATATAATTGGAGATTATACCATGTGCATGGAATGTTACACAAAGAAATGAATTAGAGAATGAAAATGTTCACACAGTGGCACCTGTGACCACCATTTAAATCTTTAGGAAAATACATGAATGGTTACATTATTCCAAAAATTAGTGTGATATAATTTAGGAATTGTTTTTAGTGAAAAATCCCACATGTTTATTGATTGAGTTGATGCCTAGCTATTTTCAACATGCCTCTCGAGACTGTTAAAATTGAAGGAAAGAGAATTTCAAAATCGTTTCACATTTTGAGGTACTGCAATCATTTTATTCCTTAGAACACTTATTATAAAATCCAATTTGTAGCAATATGAGAAATAACACATCCAAATATGTGCTAAAACCATAATTGCAAATGGGAAAATAACTAAGAAATAATCCACTACAACATAATGATCCAATCACCATTAATTTAGCCATTTATAGCCAATAAGGATTTCTAATAAAGGAAAAGGTTTTTTAATGAGTTCAAAATGTACCATATAAGGGGCTCTTCGTAGACTATGTTATGTAGAATATATAAGTTTTGAATAAAACTAAGCTATTCAAATTTGACAATGCTTCAAAATAAATACACAATCTACAAATAAAAGGCCTTGTACATTATACTTTCTATTTGATTTAAAAATAATTGTGTGTTAAACCCTAGAATATACAATATGCCACCTTGTTTGGTGATCAATTTTACGATTCCTCCATTATTTGTGCAAACGTTGAAGGGACTTAGAGAATTTTGAGATTCCAAACACTAAGAGTTATAAATTTGAACTAGATGATTTTATTAATAATACTTATTACATATTTTGCTCATTGTGATCTTTAACTTCACTAGTTCAATATCTCACTCATTAAGATAATAATTTTTATCTAACACTTCAAAATATTTGAAAGGATTATGCATAACCACATCTTGGATGTCAATAGTAAGTTATGTATGGATATAATCATCATTAACAACATGATGCATTGGATGTGAGCCAATAAATAAATGTTCAAGTTCATGGACCCCTTGGTTTGACACTTCTTCTTTATTTCCTACAACTCTCTCGCGAACATATTATTTTGCCACATACTCTATATGCCTTCCTCTTGAATAAAATCTAACAAAAAATAATCAACCTACTCTACTTGGTGCTTGTGAATAAAATACTTTCTCACATTGAGTTAAAAGGACATAGGGATTTGTACTCACTTATAAACATACAAGTATTAATCATGT
Source organism: Pinus taeda (assembly GCA_000404065.3). NCBI lineage: Eukaryota > Viridiplantae > Streptophyta > Pinopsida > Pinales > Pinaceae > Pinus > Pinus taeda. The sequence continues at coordinate 165,791 of APFE031143099.1, read as the reverse complement.
TAACTCTATTATCATGATGAATAATAGCCATTTCATCACTTTGTAACAAAAATCTAAGAATCTATGTTACTTGACCTTAAATAGAATCACTTTGAAGGATTTAATCTCTATGTCTAGTACATTTTCTAAATAGCCATAATATCTCAAATTAGATGTGATCGAATATTTGTCAACCCAATGGAAAATATTAATAAATTGAAAAAATGTAGTTATCTCACTCTTATGGATTTTCTTCATATCATCCAATTATATTTTATACCATTACTCTACATAAATTTATGAGGTATCACCTACACACTTGACACGTTATAAATTAGTTTTGATGAACTAATAAATGTAATAAGAATATAATTTGAGGGATTGAAAAACACATAAATGAAATTAAAACTAAAAATTAATGGGAAATGCTTACCTTTTTATCTTTTGAACAATATATTATATCAATTTTCTTTTGCGTTAGATTTGTATCGTATCCATATAATATCTTCTAATTGACCCCACCACTCTACTCCATGATAAAATATGGTGATTTATTTTTTTAACATCATTTAATCCATGGATTTATCGACTTGAGATTATTTTCAACATAGAAATATATAGATCACAAATATAGTAATTACATTAAAATATAATACCTTACATCTTTCCGTCTATACATTTCCCTAAAAACATCTCTCCTTGATATTCCAAAATAGAGGCACATTAATATTTTCCACTACTCACGGTAGATACCTACTAAAGTACCTCGTGGCTAGATATATTGTATGGCCTTCCGCCATTGACCCTTCTAGATTTTATATTTATTTAATAAAATCCTTTAATGCCTTCAAGTTCCTCTCTACCAATTGTATTGACCTTGTGTGTACATGTCCATACATTTCAATCTCCTTGACTAGGTGTATGTAGTAATGATTTTGTGAATTAGAAAAGCTTGGAGATAAATATCTTCCAATGCTCGGGGTAAATACCTACTAAAGTTCCTCGTGGCTAGATATATTGTATGGACTTCAACCATTAACCCCTCTTGATCTTCTATGTACATGTCCATACATTTCGATCTCCTTGACTAGGTGTATGGAGTAATGTTTTTGTGCATTGGAAAAGCTTGGAGATAAATACTTTTGCATTTTATGCATGAGATGGGAAATTATCTCTTCCCATACTTGGTCTTTCTTTTGTATTTTTTTTTTAATATTACAACCACCTAAAAGTGCAAAGAAATAAAGTGTTAACATAAAATTATATGTACAAGTACATTAAATGCTAACAAGTTTTACGAGTAACATTTTAATTGTAATGTTTTTCTTACTTCATATACTTTTCATGATCATATGTAAATTGCTTTATATTATTTCCAAAGTTATTCTAGAGAATATAATCAAGAAAGAAACATTACTTTTTATTTTTTATTAGAGTCTGACAAATAATGTATATATATTATAAAATGATAAATATTAAAAAATGTCAAACCTTAATATATGTATTCTAAAAATGAATTCCCCTTTAAAATCTTTTTTCTTTGTTAATATATTCTTTATGTTCAAAGAAAAACCAGTGGGAATTGCGATATAGGCTCTTTTATGACATCGCTTTTATGTTTTGTTAATAACAATTTTCCCAAGCTCTGATACTAATTTGCTGCATGGGCTTCAGACGCGAAGCTTGCTCTTGTTGAGTCTCTTCTCTATGATCAATACACGAACCTTTACATGAAGCCATACACGAACGTTTGGACTTTCACACTCTAGCGTCCTTCACACAACCTCCTGCCTTTAATGGAATGGTGTTCCTTAGACCTTGGTGAACCTCAACCGAACCTCTTGTCTCGCAAATACTACCTCAACAGATAGTTTTATCACATGAAAAAGAAAAATGTACTCAAGTGGAATGTATCATGCTCAAAAAATGGATACTCATATATTTATGCAAAAGTTTCTTTACAAATTTAGAGAGAATTTCTGAAGCTCCTTTCTAGAGATAGACTATTTAGGCATTTATCAGATGTTGCGACTTGTCAAGCAAGAAGCTATCTGAAGGCTTCCTGGCCTTTCACAGACTCTGCCTTAGAACTTGAATTATTTCGAGAACATACAGGCTTCGAAAACCTAAGAATCTCGCCCCTTTAGGTTCTCACCAGAGCTCTTACTGTGATGCACAGACTTCTCAGATCTGACTCTAAAGAGATGGAAGCAATTTTTTCCTCTTCGGACTCAAAAACTCAAAAACATAACCAAAATCACACTTACACTTCGAATGCCCAAAATGAGCCTTACTCCTTCCTCATATAGGAAAATGAGGGGACAAACATCTCACAGTGAAGTAGACAGATTCAGTATTTTCTTTCATGAGTCGAAGAGATGTGGCTGAAAGCTCAAAAAAAGTCAGAGAAGTGCTCCAAGTCTCGTGACTGAAGAATCTTTGTACTATGTTACATTGTGGAAGATTCGAACAATTCCCACGGAAAACATTGTAATATAAATAACTTTTACATAGTGGATACTTTTAAATAAAAAATCCCACGAGAAAACTGGTTACACTCAGTCTTGTGACTAGACATCATTATTACATTATGGAAGCTTTAAGGACAAGCCCACGAGAACCATCAGTCCCCTAGGGGTGTGGCCCCTGGAAATCTTAACTGAGAATATCTACAAGAATCCCAAGCCTTTGTATAAATTCTTCGTACAATCATAGGCTTTCTTAAGATGATTTGATGTTTAATCTTAGTCATGACTAGCCATTCATGGTGTCTTTTCATAAAATAACCAAGAATTTGACTATCTTGATAATTATTGACATCTCCAACAGTTTTACATGGAGAATGCTAAAATTTAGTTAAAAATCCATAAGTGTCACATTCATATTGAAAGTCACACTAGAAGAAAAGAGGATCCATAGTAGTCTTATTGAGTTCGAAATCATTCCACCATTGTTGAAGCCATGGTCCTTGCCATTGCCTTTGTATGGTCCCTGTGGCCCCAAATTCCACTCTTGTGTAGTGAGTTTCATTTTTTCCATCTACATTCATGATGTCCCACCACAACCTTTTGTAGTCTGAAAAGTTGTAAATGGTATCTCAGAAGATAATGCTTGGATTACCCTGTGGCCACATTTTTGGCATGTTGTACCATCCCAGCCATCTGGTCCGATTTATGGCAAGATATTTGTGGAAGATTCTCCTATGGTTGCTTCCTTCTGTCTAGATCACAGTGATATCTCTAAAATTTTGGCTTAGGGATTCTTCAGCCAAATGTGTGGCCACCATACTCCTCTGATACACCATGGCATGTATCCATTTTCTACCTTTGGGGTAGACTTTCCTTTCAGGTACTAAGTGCTAAATATTTGAATGAGGTTGCAAATTTGCATCGAGCACTTTTGTGTTTCTTAGCTACCATGTTGGTTTCCATTTGGAACAATATTCTTTAGAGTTCTGTGTTTCAAAAATACTTATCAGAGTCTTTGTATGTTGGGAAGGGTCCCATTCTGTTATTATCACCATGGTAGTGTCTTTCTGATTTAAATTTTCTTTGCTTAGGAAGTTAGACAGATAATTATTTTTGCCTTTGATGTGTTCAACTTCAAAGTCGAAATTTGCGAATAAAGCCTATCACCTTGCGAACTTAGCTTCTCCTACTTTCTTTATAGATTTAATAAGGACTTTATTTAGTGCAGAGGCATCTATTCTTAAGAGAAACCTTTTGTGTATCAAGTGGATATCAAATTTATCAATGCAGTTCCATGCTGCTTTGACCTCTTTTTCTATAGTAGAATAGTTTTTCTTAGGTGGGCCCCATGTCCCTTAGACAACTTGAACTATTTGTTCCTTTCCTTCTTAATTTTGCTTCAAAATTCCTCCCCACCCTTCATTACTAGCATCTGTTTCAACATTTTTGAAAGAATATTCATCAGTGACATGAAGAATAGCAAGTGTTTTTATCTTCATTTTAATTCTTCTAATAGCTTCAGTGTGGGCCTGAGACCAAGGTTCTGGATGTTTTGCAGTCTTTTATTGAGTAATAATTTATCTTTGGCACAATCTTTGTAAAAGCTTCTTACATAGTTTAAACTCCCAAGAATCTCTGTAATTGAGTTTTGTCAGTGATAATATCTAGAAATTTATCAACAAATTCCAGAGCATATTTTTGCAGAGTGATCTGCCCATTTTTAATTGTATGTCCAAGAAACTTGATACTTGTCTAAAATAATTCAATATTTTTCTTGCTAAGAACCAATCCATTGGTTTTAACAAGTTGTACAAATTTTTGGATATGTTTAAAGTGATCATGGATGTTTTTAGAAAATATAAGTATATCATCAATGTATACTAGTAACCAATCAAAATATGGCTTGAAAATATTATCCATAACCTTCTAGAATTTGGAGGGGGCATGCTTTAGTCCGAAAGGCATGACATTCCATTCATAGTGTCCTGCTGGGACACTGAAAGAAGTCTTAAACTTATCAGCTTCAGTAATTGCCACCTGCCAAAATACTGATTTCATATCAAGTTCAGAAAATACTTTAGCCCCTGCTATTCTTGTTAAAATATTTCCTTTGTGAGGAATGGGGTAAGTACCATCTGAGAGGACAGTATTCAGAGCTTTATAGTTTATGACCAGTCTTGGAATACCTCTTAAATGTTCTGAATGTTTATTAACATAAAAACCATAACAGTTCCAAGGACTACTGGATTCTCTAATCAATATTCTTTCCAAGAGGCTTTGTATCCCTTTTTGACAGAGATCTCTATATTCTTTGTTCATAGGGATTTCTCTGCTCTTGTAGGGTTTCCCTTCATACTTATCTTTGTAGGGAAATTTTAGACAGTGTTGTTTTCTATGCCAAAATGCATTTGGTTCTTCAACACAACATTCTTTTTCTATCTATGATCTCAGAGATGAGATATTTTGTTTAATTATATGAGTCTAAAGATAGTCTCCTATCTTTATGGTGGTCTTTATCTCCTTGAGCTCTTCAATTTTATTTTTTGCCTTTTCGATTTGCTGCATTGCTTGTACCATAATAGACACTTTGGGAGTAGAGACAAAGGGTAACTTGATTGTTTGTAATTTTCCATCTGAGCTTGGTACATATAGAAAATAACCAGCCTTTCCATTTTTCAATCTGGTTGATCCATGTGGCTCCACAACTGCTAAAAATACATTCCCCAAAATACAGTCAATAGGAATGTTTGCAACAAAAATTTTTAATTTGATGCAATGCTCTTTAAAGAAAATAGAGGCCTGAGGGACTTCATACAGTAGATCTTTGTTTCCTAACCCAATCACTTGTCTAAAGGATTTCACCCAGTACTTTGTAGGTACTATTTTTGAATTCAGAATATTGACATCTGCCCCAGAGTCAATAAGTGTTCTTAGGGAAAACATTTCACCATTTATATAGATATCTAGCATAACATGATGATGCTGATACTGGATAGACATTAATCTCATGTCGATGAATCCTATAGTATCATCCTTTTTTCCTTCAAATATTTCAATATTGGTTGGTGTAGTATTCATCATATGCATCCTCAGTTTTCTTCCCTTTCTCTAACTCAGAGACCTACGCTTTTAGAGAGACAATCTCTTTTTTAAGATGATGAATCTCTTGGCTGACTTCTCCTAATGTGAGGGCTCTGGTCTTAGAGTTATGTTGGCTTCTTTAGAAAGATCTTGTATTTCTTTCAAATGAGGCATTGATGAATAATGCCTTTGGTTCAGTTTTAGAGACACTCTTGCTACTTCTCCCTTGATTTTTCTGCATTGTCCTTAAAAAAGTATCTAGTAACTTTTCCTTCATTTCTCCTTCTCCCAATGTTCTGATCTAGGCAAGTAGCTTTGTTTCTACATTGTCCATGGTTTTTGCCATGAGAACCTTCTCCTTTGGCTGAGAAACATGGTCTTCATCAGATGAGATTTATGACTCAGTGCTTGATTCACACTGACAGTTGTCTGAATTAGTGGAGTCACATTCATTCATGTCCATGTTTAATTCTTCATAAGAGCATTCTAAAGAAGAACTTTCAGAGGATTCAAATGTTGAACAGATTTTTCATTATTGTATCTGTTCTCTAAATTATATGTTTGGACAATTATTAGATTTTTGATTCTTAGAACCACATTTATAACATAGGGTTGGCACCATGCCTTCTGTTTTTAATGTGCTTTTCTTCTTTGCAGTTTCTAAGGATTTATTTCCTCTGTTTCTCTTAGATTCTTCTGATAAAGGACAACGACTGGAGGTATGTCCAGTTTGGCCACAGAGCCAATAAATCAATTTATTCTATTAATCTTTCTTATGTGTCTACAGATGAATATCCTTGGGTTCATAGTAATGTGTTTTTGGCACATATCTATAGTATCCTTTCTTGGTCCCTTTTTTTCCTCTGTGGATATTTTCTGTATTCTTGTCTTTTTTCTTTCTTGGCCTTCTTTTTAGCTTTTCTTCTTTTTACTATGGGGTCATCTATATCGAGACCATACTTGTTAGAAATGGATTTGCTGTCTAGTAATCTTGACATCTTCTGCAGAGATTTATTAACTTTCATATTAGTGCATAAACTTACCAGAACTTTTCTTATGATGCTGTATATTTCTCCCCAAGTAAAGGATTCAAAAGGAAACTAAAAAGCGTCTTGTTGTTTTAGATAATCTACAATTTTTGAAGGCAAATCTACTAAGTAGATTTGTTTTCACAAGAGATTTTTGCTATCTTTAACCTCATATATTCTCTAAGTCTAGTCTCTATGAAAATCTTCATAATGAGACATTTTATTACATTTAATATTCATGAGAATTATCTCATTCTTATTGGCAAGTTCAAGTTCTCCTCCACACCAATGTTCTAAAATGAATGAAGTTAGTGTCCCGGTCATATTGCTTTGTGAATATCCATCAGCATTATGAATGATATCTATTGCTTCATCTTTCAAGATTTCATTTTCCATTTTTGCCACTATTGCTGGTGATGACTCTATTTCCGAGCATCTCAATAAAGTTCCATTAAAGCACTGAACAATAGATTTACAAGTTTCTATTTCATTTTTTCCCCTTAGGCACATGAGATTGTATTCTGTAAACATAAGATCTATCATTTGTCGAATCTGAGCAACACTCAGATTGTCAATATTCCATTCTCTAGGTTATTCAAGATGGAAGTTATATGTTTCTAGAAGTTTCCATTTTCCATTGAGATCAAGTGCTCGATACCTGGTATATTGACTTTGGAGAGGCTCATAGATAGGGAACAAATGTGGTTCTGAGATTTCAGGTTGCTCTAATTCCTTAAACAGTGAGGAGATAGTCATTGGCTCAGGTTTTTCTTTGGCCATTTCTTTAGAGAAGAGAGAAGGAAATCTATCAATAGGCTTAATAGGATGTTGAATATTTACAGATCTTTTGAATAGAAAAAAAACAGGAATCAGTTTGTCTTTGGGCGCTATATGAAGTTTATCAAATTTTTGAGACAGTCCTTCAATAGATTCCTGAGTAGATTGTTTTCCCATATCTACTTTCCTTTCAACATCTTCTATCCTTGTTAAGGATTCTTTAACAAAACCTTTCAATATAGTAGTGGAATAGTTCACATCATTTAGAGTTTTGTTAATACTATTCACAGAGACTTGTATACTGTCAAAATCTTTTTTAACTTCAATAGACTTTGCACAATTCATTTCTAGCCCTTTAACTGTTGTATTTGTCGAGTTTATCTATTCACTGACTTTTTGTATCTTACAATCAATGGCAAGGGCATTGTCATCTTTTATGACCAGTGGAATGACTTTAGCACTGTTCTGTGCTTCTCCTAATACAATGCCTTTGTAAGGAGGGAAGGTGGTAGGAGTTTCAATTTTACTGCCATCTATGGTAGTCCAAGAATGTTTTACTGGGGATGATTCATCATCTTCCATTTGTACATCTGTACTTTCTTGCTTCCTCTTCCATTCATAAAAAGACAACCAGAATGTGTTCTTTTGCATGTATGTTTTCCATTGATGGGTTAATTTGATTTTTTCTGGGTATGGAGTGGTAAGATCAAAACTTTCAGTATTAGGATGAGTGTATAAATCCTAATTAAGCATATTTTTCATCCATTGATGATCAATTGTATGATTCCTACATCCTTCCATAACCGAAAATAACTTGTGCATTTCTGGTTTTGACGAGTTTTTACAATCAGAAGGCACAAAGTTGTCAGATCTGGACTGAGGGATTATTTCATCAAGTTGTTCCAGATATCTTAGACCATAGCAAGGCATACCAGTAGGACACATTTTGCTAAACATGTCTTTGAGGCGGGGGTCTTCATTTTCCAAAGGTGGAAGCCCATGAATCATTAATACATGATCAATATCATGAGGGAAAGGTATTTCAGAACACTTAGGAATTGGACACGGAGTGACAAAAGTTGTTTGAAGAGATACTCCTGTCCTTGGATGCTGGTTTTGATGTATGTCAGAATTAGCAAGGCTACTGAGATTTATCTTTTGATTACAGCTTGGGTAAATATTCATAATAAGAATGTGCCGAATATTGAATTGATTTGGTTTCCTTAAAGCCCCCAAAATTTTCCATAAGGATTAATATGCATTTGTAAATAAAATGAGTTATTTGTATGTTCTCATACTAAGACAACTGGCTCGATTAAATGGAGTGTCATTTCATACTTTGTGAAAGCCTATATTGGCAACTTTCGGGAAATATCTATCTATATATATATATATATATATATATATATATATATATATATATATATATATATATATATATATCTATGTACATATGTATGTATAAAGAGAGAGAAATGGAAAAAATATAAAAAATAAAGCAAATAAAAAGTATAGATTAATTGGAACTATTTTCTTAACATGATTATTCTCAAATATATTTTTCCATAATTAAAGCATATTCTTCATAATATTTTCCCACCCTCTTTGAAGATATATTTTAAATATAGTCTAATACCTTTAGTTCCTAGAATTGAAATCATTTTAGTTCTTAAACACCTCCTTTTCTAAATTTATTAAAAATATAGATATTATTTTGAGATCATATACTAAACAGACACATTTCCTTTATTTCTTTTATTTGAAGACTTGCAAAATACATAGTAATGTTAATAGAAAACAAAAACATTATACTAATAATCAAGTTGTTTATACTATTTTCGAGTTAAATAAAATATTTGCCAATTCATTCATATATATTCAAAGAATTTTGTAAATAGAGAAATCACATGGTACCTAGAAATCTCAGCTAAATACAATTTCAAATCTCAGCGAAATACAATTTTTATTATCAGTAATAAAATTTCAGTTATGGGTAGAAAAATTTAACTGTATCTAATCCTAACTTTTCAAACAAAAATAAAAAAATAAAACAGGGCCGCTTTCTTTTGAGTGGCTATATTTTAAAAAATGAAAATATAAATGCTTGTCAACCAAAAGATTTTTTTTGGGCACAATCAACGTGAGGTATATTGATAGATTACCATTACGTTATGCATACCTTGCATCGCCTAAACAGTGTATTAAGCTTTAGTTAATTGACAATTTTATGGGAGAAAAAGTAAAAGAAAAAATAAAGACAAACTTGATTTAATTAATTTTTTTCTAGCAACATTGATTCATGCCCATTTTAATTCCAAATAGAAGATATAAACATCGATTCATGTCGGTTTTAAATCCAAATAATAAATATATGGATTATGTTGATCCTAAAAGAAAACAAATTTAAAGAATTTAGAAATAGCATGCAAGAAAGTGCAATAAAAAAGAATAAATTTGAAGATTTTATAGATAGTATGAAGAAAATGCAACAAAAGAGAAAATCTTTGTGAAATATCACTATGAAACACTTTCACACCAGAATGCACTTGTGCATGAAATAGTAGCACTAAAATGTTCATGTACACAGAGGGAAATCACATGAAATAGTAGCACTAAAATGTTCATGTACACAGAGGGAAATCATCTCATAAATAGTCATTCTAATAAATAGCTAAGGAGGAACTTTCGACGAGCAAGAAGACCAAACAACTATGCCTGCCCTTTTTGAGGAATTTTGTCACTTTTATTTATGTTCATGATGATGAAATTCATCATTGGAGGATAAGAACGAGGAGGTGAAAGCTCTTGGGAATAATAATAAAAAAATGAATAAGGATTTTGATATTAAAGACTTAAGATATGTTCATTGCATGCTTGTAATTAAATAGAAAGTGTACTAATTAAGTATAAAACTTTGGTTTAATCTAAAGATGTATATATTCATTGCGAAATTTAAGAGTTTGGGATGATGGATTTTAAGTGTATGAAAACTTTTTCTTGAGTGAGAGCCAAGTTCTCAAAATACATGTGTCTTAAGATAACTAAAGATAAGGAAGAGAGGGCAAGGAAACCATTTGTAGGGTAATAAAATCACTTATGTTTGTTATGATATGCACTAGCTTAGACATTTGATTAGTGAGAGTGGTAGTTAGGCTTATGGTATATCTAAAAAGGTGTCATTAGATTGTTGTAAAGAGAACTATGAGATACTTATGCAATGTTGTGGTTTTGGGACATGTTACTCAAGAAATAAGGGTGTTAAAGTAAAAATTTAAGATTTTCATGGGTTTGTGGATGCAAGTCAAGAAGGGGAGTGTTATGATAGAGAATGTTTATTAGTTCATATGTCTTTACTTTTTTTGGAGTAGTAATAAATTAGAGGAGGAAAAAGAAATCCATTTTTATATCATCTAGTATTGAAGTAGAATACTAGTTGCTACAAATGATTTGAGGGAACTAAACTCATTAGAAAAGTAATCTAATGAAACTAGATTCAAACATGGAGGATTTTTAGTTTATCATGACAAGGAAAGTGTTACAGATTTATGATGGAGGTGCAACCTTGGCCTTGGGCAATCTTGATAAACCAAAAACAAGTTTTTTTTGAGTTCCAAATAAATGTTGTCACTTCCATGTGTTTTAAGTTGTTGATACACCTATAATATTAGTTGTTGATACACCCAACTCGTAGTTGCTACAACTCATATAGCTACATTTTATAAAAGTGACAACTCTCTCGAGTTACAGACTCTCCTAGGATTTTGTGTTGATGCTCATACTGCATGGACTACTAACACATCCAAAATCAATAATTTTTCAATTGTTCTGCTATGAGACAACACTATGAGAATGAGATGGAGGTTAAGTTTGGTTTTCCCGTAGAAGTGAATCGACTCATTTATGGAAGGTGAAGGAGTCAATGGTAGGGGAAATTATTTGTTTCAATCGAATACAAAGAGATCAGCTGCGTGAGCGTAAATTGCATGAACATGAAATAAAAGGGGATTTTTGCCTTTTGATATTGGTTTTCTGATGGTTAGTTTAGGGTCGTGGCTCTAAGGCTATTGGCATTGGTCTGGATGTCGTGCAATTTTTAGAGAGTGTCACTGGTTGATGTCGAGTTAGCAAGGGTGTTTTCTTGCTATGTGTGGTGTTGTGGTGTAACAACATAGGAATTTTAGTCACTTTTAGAACTCCACTCTTAGATTTTCATTCTTGTATGTAAGAGCACATTTTGAATAAATAAAAAGTATTTAAATCTTTCCTGTCTTCTCATGAGTAGGCTTGAATTACTTTCTATTTATGTTACATGATTTAGTCATTAAATTAGATTAATAGTAGCCAATAACTAAATGGTATGGGTTGCACGCTGTGTAATAATGATCTAGATTCTGTAGGTGTCATGAAATCTACAGAACCTGGGTTGCATCAAGTAGTATCAGAGCGATTTTCATTATGGGATTTCACCTTGGATTTTCTTTGTGTAACATGCTACCACAAAACCTTCTTTGGTAGTTGAACAATAGGATTGCTAAAGGTACTAGTTGGGTCACAAGACTTGGGTTGAGGTTTGTGGATGTTGGTGAGACATTTACAACTTATAAGGACACCACTGAGGAGAAGAGGAGTAGGATGAGAAGTTGCAAGAAATTGAGAGCTAGAAGAGTTAAGATGAAGAATAGAAGAGTTGGAGCATAGAAGAAATGGAGATGCAAAAGTAGATTTAGGGCCTAGAGAAGAAATCATTGAAGAACATGAGGCTAAGGAGAGAGTCCCAACAATGAGGTTGTTTTGATATTTGAGCAATAGATGTAGTGCAAGAGTTGAAGTTTCCTGTTATGATGGGAATTTGAGAATCGATGTGATCATCAATTAGATTGAAGAACTCGAATGATACTTTGAGTATGAAAATGTTCACGATCCAATTCGGATAAAAATTTCCATGACGAAGTTGAAGTGTAATGTTGTACTGTGGTGGGATATGTTGTAGAAAGATAGAGTAGACAAATAGCTAGAGAAGATCAAGACTTGGAAGAAGATGGCCACGAAGATCAAGAAGAAATTTCTGATGTTGATTACGAGCAAAATTTGTATATACAAGTCGAAAATATAAGACAAAAGGAAACCTTTGTTCGTGAGTACAACAAGGAGTTGTTTAGATTGTCACTTCGATTTGGTATAAAGGAACCATAATTTTAAAGAGTTGTAAGGTATGTGCATGGACTAAAATAGTTGATTTAAGATTAAATAAGTACAAATTATTTTGAACTATTGATGAAGCCTGCCACATTACTTTAAAAATGGAGGAGAAATTGAATATTAAAACACAACAAAAGGACAAAGTAAGGGGTTTTAGAGATAGAGCTAAGGGAGGGACTGCTAGAGGCAGCGAAAAGGAAAAATATACCATGAGTGGTTAAGGTGGTAGAGGTGGAAAAATTACTAGAAGAGGCAGAGGAAATATCATAAGAGGAAAGGGAAAGTATGTAATTACTTTTTATTTCTATGGAGTTGAAGGATATAAGAAATCTAAGTGCCCAAAAGAACAAATTTTAGGGATAAGAAGTGAAGCCAGAATACAAGTTAGGCAAGTTGATGAAGGTTTTTTAGCTGAAGAAAGAACAAGAAGAAAATGTAATGTTTCATACGGTACTGCTCAAGCCTGAGAAAAGATAGTGGAATAACTATAGGAAAGAAGGAAAGTTTTCAAAACTAAATGTAAGGTCCAAGGAAAGTGTTGTAACTTGGTTATATATTGTGGAAGTATAGAGAATTTAGTGTCCATTAAAGTCATGGACAAGTTGAAACTCAAGATTTTAGTCCATATGAACCCTTACAAAGTATCATAGTTACAAAAGGGACAATAGGTGGTTGTGACCAAGTAATTCTTGTTGAATTTTCAAATCGACAACCTTGAGGAGAAACTATTGCATGATGTGGTTGACATGTAAACCTAAAACATACTTCGGGGAAGAGCGTGGCTATTTTATAGGAAATTTAACCATAATGGTTGAAGAAATACATATGAATCCACGAAATATGGACAATATTACAAACTCACCCTAATGCTAGAAAAAATAATGGTAACAACAGGAAGTTGTGGAAGTACTAGCACGTGTAACTACAAGATCATGTTTCGTTCAACTAAAGAGTTTGTACATGAGAAAAAAAAGACAAAATTTTATTTAGCAATGATTCCAAAGTCTGTGTCAGAAGAAGTGCAATTAGGAACCATCTCAACAGAAATTAAATCCTGTTAGATGAATTCAAGGAGATTTTTGTTGATGAATTGCCAAAAGGACCACCTCCCATGAGAAGTATTTCTCATAAGATTGACTTTAATCCTAGATTGAGCTTACCAAACAAGGCACCTTATAGGATGATGCTAGTAGATAAGGAGGAACTGAATAAGCAGTTACAAGAGATTTGTGATTGAGGGTTGATAAGAGAAAGTTTAAGTCCATGTATCATACGAGTCATATTGACTCCAAAGAAGACAAGTGAATGGAGAATGTGTACAAATTTCAAAACCATTAATAGGATAACTATCAAGTATTGATTTCCCTTGCCAAGGATGGAGGATATTATGGATTGTTTAAGTGAGGTTGCATACTTCACAATGATAGACTTGAAGAGTGGTTATCATCAAATCCAGATAAGGGAAGGGGATGAGTGGAATATTTCTTTTAAGACAAAGGATGTATTGTTTGAATGGCCGGTTATTAAATTTAGGCTTACAAATGCCACTAACATATTCATGAGGCTCATGAATGAGGTCTTCAAGGAATTATTGAGAAACATTGTGGTAGTATACTTGAATGACATTTTAATTTTTAGCAAAAGCAAGGAGCACTTGGAACACATAAGGAAAGTGTTGCAATAGTTAAAGGGAAAGAAGCTATTGATCAACTTAAATAAATGTACATTCATGCAAGATGAGTTATTATACTTCGGATTTGTTATTTCCAAGGAAGGTTTGAAGATGGATTCTAAGAAGGTGAAGGCTATCTTGGAATGGCCAACACCTCAGTCTACTTTTTAGGCGAGTAACTTTCATAGATTGGAAAGCTTCTACCAAAAATTTATTAAAAATTTCAGCCTCATTTTTGCACCTCTTACCAAGTGCATGAAAAAGGGAAATTTTAAATAGACAACAACAATAGGAAAGAATTTACAGATTTGAAAAGGAGGGTGACATAGAAACTAGTTTTAGCTCTTCCAAACTTTGATAAAATATTCCAAGTTGATTGTGATGCAAGTGGGACAATAATTGGAGCAGTTTTAAGTCAAGAAGGCACACCAATAGGATTATTTAGTGAGAAATTGAGTGATGCTATGGATAATTATTCCATATATGATTAGGAATTTTATGCTATTGTGCAGGCTTTGAAGAAGTGGAGACACTATTTTCTACCCAAGGAAATTGTCCTGTTTAGGCATTACAATATATCAATAGTAGAGGTAATTTGAATAAAAAAACATTCTAGATGGGTTGAATTCTTGCAAACTTATATATTTTTTTTTGAACCGTAGGTCTAGAAAGTCAAACAAAGTTGCATATGTCATGGGTAGGAGAGTGCTATTAGTTAACACTTTGTCAATAAAAGTGGTACATTTGGAAAGCGTGAAGGAGCTATATACAAAAGATGTCGATTTTGGAGAAATTTGGACAACTTGTAAACCATATTAGAGTGTGGACAAAACCATGTTCTTAGATTACCATATCCAAGAGGGGTTTTTATTTAAAATTAGCAATTGCGCATTCCTCGAGGGTCAATGAGGTTCAATCTTATTAAGGAGCTACATGGTGGAGGTCTAGGTGGACATTTTGGCATGGATAAGACTACAACATTGGTGAAGGAGACATATTATTTTCCTAACATCAACAAGGATGCCAGAAAGTTTGTTGAGTGTTGTAGATTTTGCCAACTAGCAAAGGGTAGAAGTCAAAATACGAGATTGTATAGTCCATTTCTAGTACCAAAACGCCATTGGGAAGATGTGAGCATGGAATTTGTCTTGGGTTTACCAAGGACACAAAGGAAGCATGATTCAATGATGGTTTTTATAGATACATTTTTGAAGATGGCACATTTCATAGCATGTAAGAGAACAAGTGATGCTACTGAAGTGGTTGTTTTATTCTTGAAAGAAGTAGTGAGACTTCATGGGTTGCCAAGAACCATTATTTTAGACAAAGATATGAGATTTATGGGTCACTTATGGAGGATGTTGTGAAAGAATATGGGATCTAAACTGCTATACAATTTATCTTATCATCCATAGGAAGATGGGTAGATTGAAGTAGTGAACAAGAGCCTTAGGAATTTTTTGAGAAGTTTGAGTAGTGAAAATTCCAATCAGTGGGATATGGTTTTGCCATAGGCAGAGTTTGTGTATAACGATTCAATGAATAGGTCCACTCGTAAGAGTCCATTTCAAATTTTTTATGGGTGGTCATCAAAAGGTATTATGGACTTGATGCAATTGAGATATTTTACGAAAAAGAAGAATGTTGATGCAAGTGATTTTACAAACAACTTGCAACTGATACATGAAAAAGTGAAGAAGGGATTGTAGTAGAGTAATAACATGTAGAAAGAGAAGACAAAATTGAAAACAAAAGCGAAGTTTTTCACTCAAGGAGAACTAGTAATGGTACATCTGTGGAAAGAGAGATTTCCTATGGTTACTTACAACAAGTTAAAATATAAGAAAATTGTCCCATGCAGAATTATTCGATTTTTTTTAAATGCCTACAAGCTAGAGCTACTGAGAGACTTGGATATCTCTCTGATATTCAATGTATTTGATCTATATGATTTTTGTGAAAGAGAAAGTATCGAAGAGATAGTTACACCTATTGAGTGGAAGGAACAATTATGAGTCAAACGTGTCGAAGAAGTGGAAGAAATCAGGAGGGTTGGAAAGAGGACTCACAACAATGAGTATATGGAGTATTTGGGCAAATGGAAAAACAAAGGATGTGAAGATGTGTTATCGGTAAATGAACAAAGAGCTAACATGCATATGAGGATCTTTAATCTCTCAATGAGATATCACATGTACTAGTAGCTCATATTTTTTTTCCAAGGGTGTTTGATGCAGGAGCATCCTTGGCCTTGGGCAATCCTCATCAACCAAAAACAAGTTTATGTTGAGTTCATAATAAATGTTGTTACTTCCATGTGTTCTAAATTGCTTATACACCTATCATATTAGTTATTGATACACCCAATTAGTAGTTGCTCCTACTCCTTTAGTTACATTTTATAAAATTGAGGAGTGCTCTAGAGTTACAAACACTCCTAAGATAGCATGATGATACTCTTACTACTTGGAGAGTTGAAACATCCAAAATCGGTAGTTGTTTAGTTGTGCTGTTAGATGTGCTATGAGAATGAGACAGAGGTTACAGGTTTGGTTTGTCCACACACTAAGAAGAAGCAAATTGACTCAGTTTTGGAAGGAAAAGTAATCAACAATACGGGAAACAATTTGTTTCAACGAAATATGCAAAGGTGAGCAACGTGAGGATAAATTGGTGAACACAATAGAATGGGTTTTTTTAATTTTTTCTATTGGTTTTCTGCTAGTTTGTTTGGGCTCCTCGCTCTTGGGATATTGGTGTTGGTTTGGTTGTTGCATGATTTTTAGATAGTGCGACTAGCTTTACGATTTAACGAGGGTGTTTGGTTGTTGTGTGTGGTGTTGGAGTGTAGCATCATAGGAATTTCAAGCACTCTAAGAACTCCACTCTCACATTTTCATTTTTGTCTATAACAAAACATTTTGAATAAATAAATAGTATTTAAATCCTTTCTATGTTCTTGTGAGCAGACTTGAATTACTCTTTGTTTGTGTTGGACTATTTAGTCATTAAATTAAATTATATAGTAGCTTAGAACCAAATAGTGCGAGGTGCTTGCTCTATAGTAGTCATCCACATTTTGTGAATATTGTGAAAGTTACAAAACCTAGATTGCATCAATCTAACTAATATATATATATATAATTATAATTTTGTTAACCACGCGAAAATGATGCATTAATAAAAATGCTACACATACATTTACATTTACATTTACAAAATTAATGAGCAAAAATGAATTCACTCAATGCAACAATTCTGTTGGATCACTACTTTAATAAATATAATTTCCAAATAAAAAAATGTTGAAAAATATAACAATCATTAAATAAACAAATTTGTTTCGAAAGGTTGTTTCTCCACTCAATTTTGACACATGAGTTTGGTTAGACTAATTTGTATGCCATAGCATGAGTTTGGTTAGACCAGTTAGTCTCCCATGAGAACGCACTAATAGAGAACCAACTATACATGGAGACAAATATATGTTAATATAACTTAGTACGAATGAAAAGTGAAACACGGATGAATGAAATACTAAGCGGAGATGTAAAGAGACTAGAATGACGATTTCTTATTCATCTAATACATTATAAGTATATATGATTAAACAGATTTGTAAAGTCCATTACAAATGCTATATTTGTTTTTATCTATAATCTTTTATATTTTGGTTTTCAAATTTACTTGACTTTTACAATAATATATCACTATATATATTTTTGATATAACTATTGAAGTTTTTTAAATAATTTAAAAATATACCATCAGGAAAATATTTTCAACTCTTAGGTATAAAACGAAATTTGTTGTCATATCGGTTGAATTTATTCTTATACCCCCGATAATTAGTATTAGGTTTGGAGATGTATCTGCAATAGTCTCTGCGTTGCGAAGTTTACGTGGAATTCGATTATGGTTCATTTCTTCTGGACTATAACCAGTTGTGCTCTATAAGAGGTATGTCTGAACTAAAAATACAGCAATGTAGGCGAGCTAAGGTTTGCCATATCCTCTGGATAAATCACAAAACCATAAGACACAAACACAAGAGGCGTTAAAGATACCAGCAAGAAATAAGATGGCTTGAAAGTAGAACATTTTACTGTAAACTGACACTATATCCGACTGTGTATTCATGGCCGGTTCCAATTGTATAGGCATATTTTTCCTCAATACGTTAAATAAGATTGATACAAGGGCAATAAGATTCAACAAGAAAATGATTTCAATTTTTAAGATCATTATTTACGTAATACTTAATATCATGACTATTATCCATGGACCATAATTTTTTTTTTACCAACTTACCAATAAATTTTCAATACCAATAACAAAAGCCTTAGAATAATTGGGTGGTTAACAAACCTTGTTCAACAGCGGTACCGGCGTCTCACAACCATGATCCATTTACATTGAAAAGACAGTAAAACCTGAATGGTTAACATCCCAAAACCATGTCTATAATATTCCTATGACAAAAATATGTTTGTTAAATCAACTCTTTTAACACATAGCTACAGCAGAAAGACAGTCAAATCCATTTTTGTCAAACAGTTCACAGTCAGGACATCTTCTTTCACTTGTCAATGTGTAAGGTTTGCCTGCAATTTGTACAAACACGAAAAATATATAAACTAGGTGTGTAAATATATTTTTCGAGTATTTCTGTAATGAATTTGGGAGCACTGTGCAGCGGACCTATTACAGTAAATATTGGATAAACAAGGGCTTCTCATGTCTTTTGAGACGAGGATTAACAGTTTTTTGAGGATTTTTATTTTGCGACAATAAGAACATTTAGTAACAACTATGGGTTTTGTGGGTTTTGGTCTAAACAAGAGTGATTCCCAACATAGAGGACTTCAACTGATTCCCAACATAGAGTACTTAAAACTGAAAATAATTCATGGAATTTTCAAAACAATTCCGGCATTGAAATGATCTTATGGTGGATGTGAAAGCAAAAAGATTGTACAAAGACAAATGGAAATGGTGGTGACATTATCTTCCTGTACAAATCCTTGTGTACGTTTTGGTAACAGAAAACCACAACCAGTGACTAGACTAGTCAATACGCAGCGCAGAGGAATTTCACGTTTGTTTGCCATGTTTATGTACACCTTTGTACGTTCATGTTTCTTTACATTGCACGGGCAGCACTTATAGTATTACTGGTTGGTTTATAGTGGGCGGTGGAATTGTTTTTTTAACTATGTACAGAGAGTTGAAGTCAATGTATGGATTAAATAAATAAAAAGTTTAACTACGTAACTCAACTCTGAGTTGGAGAGGCCATTTTAGGGTTGGCACGAGGATTGATCAACGTAAAAGACCTGAGAATCCTCAAATATTAAAGGCAGCAGCACCATGCAATAAGTCAATAAATTGGTTTACGGTCTTTTGATCATTCTATTTTGTTTTTTGATCATTCTATTTTGTTTTAATGTTCTAATGTAATTGATAATGTGAGAACCCAGTGAGCCAATGATTATCTTACTACTTTGATGTTTGATATTCGACTTAAAAAATCTGATAATGCTAGCTAAATTTAAATAACTACTATAATAGCTTAGTGTTTGAAAACGAAAAATGATTATATAGATTATATGTTTCCACAGTAACTCTAAATTTAGGTGTTAGAGAGAATCATAAGGCATATAACATAAAAGTTCATGGGATCTCTGTTGCTTGAAAAAAAACTATAATCGATTTAGATTGCAGTAATGTGAGGTAATAGTGCCTATGGAAAACTATAATGGACGAAAATTTAGAGTCGAAACTGCTTGTCATCTCTCTATTTTACTGTTAAATCAGTAGTCTGGCGATAAAATGGAAGACACTTTGAAGAATAGATCCATAGGAATGTGCAGTTTAACGGAACAACATAAGGAGAAGATCTTCATATACCTCTAATATTGATCACAACCTCATATTGCTCACCCTACTGAGTTACAGTGATGTGGATCGTATTATATTTTCCTGTTAAACTATATACACCAAAATTATGTTTCCATTATGGACTAGCTCATAATGTCAGGAAATTCCAATGTAATTTTTTATGCTTCCAACTTGAAATCACACCCCCGCCACGCCTCCCCAAAAATAAAAAACAAGTATCCTGGTTTAGGTTGACCATTAAGTCCTCCTGAAGGCTAAACAAGGTCTTAGAGATGAAGAGGGTATATAAGTTTATAAATCGGATTGATGCAATAACTATGCAAAAACCATGAGTCTGAAAGTGATCAGGATCATGGAAAGTAAGAAATTTCATTCCCTTCCTTCATCCTCCAGGGATTCTGAATTGCAAAAGCAAAATTACGCATTTATATATTCAATCAAGTCAGCCAACACTCTACTATTCCTAGGTTTTCTGCAACAGACAAACTTAAAGTAACGATTAATTGCTAAAGCTCCACACACGTCTGATGCATTGGTAAAACTCCAGGCACATCTGAAACTTTATAGAAATGTATAAAGAAAATGCATTAATATATGTAACTGATGCATTGTTCATGCCATTACAATATATAATAGCTTAAACCTGCGTAGCTGCAAACCAGATCATAACAAATCATAGTGAACTACCTTCTTACCAGCTTAGGTGAATCCCTCAGGAGCGAATTAGATCTACCGTAACGTTCATTCCTGAAACCACCATGAGCTGAAACTTTGAACGCATCTCTTACATCTGTGTATACCATTATTATATAGTATGTATATATATCTTCCACAATAACGCAATAATCCTAACCCTAAGTCGGACCATCTCACTTGATTCCCCGCAGTGTAATCTTTCTCTCTTGATTTTACTAAGTTTGGCATAACTGATCCTCAGATCAAGAGAGGAAAGTGTTTAAATTGACAAGAAAAAATAAATGAAAAATCATATCTGATCTATAGATATATAGTATATACCTCTGGACTTGCGAACATCTCCGAGATGAGCAAATCTGAGGGCATATCATGGAAATAGGACTCGCAGCAGCACAAAAACATGCAAAATAAGATTCGATTTAGGTTCTGAGCTACAGAAAATTAAGCACATCAGCTGCGAGTAAATACTTAATGCCCAATTTAGCTTTAGGTAGGGAAGTCCCCGTTGGCCTGCGCACAATATTCGATATTACTGAAACAAGGTTCTTTCTTTTTCTGTACTAGTGGACTGATATACGGCTCGATCATTGTGTTTGGCACGCCTGCAATGAAAGCCGTCGGAGAAATGAGTGCCGTCAGAGGAATAAAATGTGTCACATGCAAACTTATCATGACGCCGCTGAAATACTGTGTTTGGAGATCATTGCATCCGGAAATTAACTTCATTGGGACGAATCCAGAAATTTCACACGATTGCCTAGGGCTTTTAGGGCTCGATGAAACTGATCCGCAGCAGCACCGCCAGTAGAGGGCCGGATCCTAAGTCTTGGATCAGGTTAAAATTAAAAATGGTACTCTGAACTCGAACTGCGTGCTGACCCTCATGCAAAACTCTGCACCATCCCTGAAGGAGGCAGACTGAGGAATGAGGAATAAGATAAATTAACGCAGGTGGGTTTTGTTTGTAGCGGTCAATAGAGATGAGCGAGTCAACTGATGAGGGATGGTCCGGCGTTTCAGTCAGTGTTGTCACTGGTAACTTTTATCTGGGTGCTCAGTTCTGTTCTTGAGTCATTCAGGTGCAGAGGAGAACCTGAAAGGCCTGGCGTCCCACTGAGTCCCGCCTTTAACGTCCGACCCTGGAGGCTGGGCCGTTGAGGGATGAGGACGTGAAAAAGGGTTGGGCATTGAGGAATGAGGAGATGAAAAAGGAAAAGAAACAAAATGAGGAATCTAAGGAGGTGAAGTTTTAGCCGGAGAAAAATAATGGAAAATCATGGAAAATTGAGGGTAGCTTAATTTTGATGAAATTTGATGGATAGGTTTTTTTTTAACGGTGTTTAATCTATTTTCATGCCGAAAAAATATTCAACACTGTTATGATGAAGCCTAGTCTAACTAGGCTAAGTGTTTTCTCATAATAGACTAGAAAATCCTGCACAATTTTGATGAATTAGTAGAATTTTTTAGAAAATTTTGATAAATTAGTCTAAATTTTTAGAAATCCTTGTTATTGGAAGCTTCAGAATGTTGGGTGTGGATGCTGTTTATTATTGGAGGCTTCAGAATGTTGGGTGTGGATGCTATTTGATGGTACTTAATTCATTTCTACCAAAAAAATTGTAAAGGTGGTTTGATGGTGCTTAATCTATTTACACACACAAAAGAATGATTTAATGTTTTAGCGATAGAATTTTTTGAAAAAAAAAATGATTCAACACTTTTATATATATGGATTTATGCAGGAACCCAATGAAATACATATATAAATAGAAACAAAGAACTATTTAGAAAGCAAAACTTTAATTCATTAATAACAAAGTACTAAAAACATTGTTACATGCAAAATGGAAATAAATTAATTAGTTAGTGCAATGGTAATTTATATTATACATGCCTTTCCAGTTTTGTTATAATGAGATTCTAAAGCTTTTTTATCATTAGAAAGAATGGAAAAACCTAAACATCCAAACACCTAACCCTATGAAATGAACAACCAAAAACTTTGGTGTTAGTTGGAACATCAATTACACAGAGTAAAATATAGTTAGTTGGAACATCAATTTCTCAAAGTAAAATATGCTATAGTTAAAGAAACGAAATAGTCTAATGTAAAATAGTTAGATAACCATCGATATCCACGTAATAAAATTTATTTAAAAAATACTCTCAAAATTCTTCGCATTATTAGAGGACGCCTAGACAAAATGTATGAAGAGGAATTGGAGGTGTGGCCGGCAATCCGTGGTAGAAATCCGAGGCTCCACTTAGGCATGCCGGTTCCATAGAAACACAAAGCGGCACAAAAGGATGTATGGACACCGGGCCCTCGGTGATCGAACCAACCATTTATTCTATTCTTTTCAATGACCAAAGTAGGCCATCTTTCCATTCATTCCCCGGGTGGGGGCAGGAAGGCAGTCACACAGCTTTTGGGGCCGCAAAAATATACAGAGTAGACATGGAGTTGACTCATGCAGTCCGTCTCCCGGTGTGCACGGCCTGCCCCATCCCTAGAGACGAACGGGTTCAAGTTAGTGCTCCCCTATTTGTCTCAAATCAGATGACAATGTGCATTGGATTGTACTTCCATATCGCGGGTAAGGTGGGCACCCTCGATGCAATATTCAAAACCTCCGCCTCCCTGCGCAGCTTACTTTCGTCCTTGATTTTTGTATAATGGGCAGTTGACAAAATCAAAAGTTTCATCGGATCCCATGCATGTCCAGTTGACACACATATCGCCATAAATATTTTATGTCTCCCCTTCCCTCAATACCAACCGAAGATCATCATGTGCTCTCTCTTTTCTTTGTCCTCTGCGCGTGAGTTCGAGTGTACCTCTTTGGTAGCTGGGACACCCAATCTTTTAATAAAATAGTTGTGCGCTCTGACCTAATATATTTTATGGTAAAGATGCTTGCTTTCTTTGGCTGCAAAATCAAAGATGCTTACTTTCTTTGGTTGCAATTTCAGAGGTTTAGATCATAACGATCTTTTATCCTTGATGTGCTCATTCCTCAATATTTATTGTTACGTCTAATGGCTTTAGAATAAAGTCTTCTAGATCCTTCAGTCTGTTGACACATGAGTGGGAATCGATATTCATTAGGGTTACGTTTGGGCTTGATCCATGATTATGTGGGTGTCAATGATAATAATATCAAACACTAATTTCTTGGATTGGGATTGCATTACAGAGTTTATATTTTCGAAATCCTTCATATATTTTATAAACTGATTATTTATTTATGTAGTTAAATTATATATTTTCAGTACGAAAAAAGATATATATAATTCTGATGGAGATAAGAGTAAATTATAATATTATATATATATAGCGTTTTTATATATATAATAATTAAAAAGTAGTAATTATTTTTATATATAATATATATAATATATATATATATATATAGATATATAGATATAATTATATATATAATTTTATGGTTATGTTAGGCTCAATCACGATATATATATATGTATATATATATGAATTTTTCAGAAATAAAAAGTAACATTATATTTAAAATTTAAAATATATATTTTTCTATTTAATAATACAAATTAAAATTAAATTAAAATTTATATATATATATCCCACTAATCTAAATCATTTTAAATTAAATGATTTAAACAACTTTTATATACAAAAGAAATTAATAATGAACATCGAATTAAATGATTAAAAGAATTACATATTAAGAAATTTGATCTTTCCTAAATATTTAACAAATCTAAAATAAAGATGGAAATAAGTTAGTTTATTCATTTCATATTATAAATCTAAATTTAAGATAGATGTAAGTTAATTATTTATTAATGTGTAAATATATTCCATTATAGATCCATCTAAGGATAAATATAACATGCAGGGATCAAATATTTTCCAGTGCAAATGTCTTTTAGAGTGCAAAATTTGAAGAAAAAAAAATTGCTTCTCTATCGCATCTCTTCATAGATCCCAATAAATATATAGTGGTTCTCTTTTGTGCGGGTGTAATTTTTCATTGTTCACATCTCTTGATAGATCCCAATGAATTTTCAGCAATTCTCTTTTGTGCGTTTGTAATTTTTCATGGTTTAAATTTTATTTTTATGTTATATAAAGTACTTAACTTAAACTTGTAAAATGTTAAAATTTCTGTTTTCCCACCCCGGTTTTCAGTTTCTCCTTATTTCTTCCATGTAGTTAAATGCCCTTTCCCATAACCATACATTCAACAAGCTGGAAAAAATAAATTTTGCTGAAAACACAAATTCTGGAAAATTTACAGAATGCTGGAAATTGCAGAAATAAAAATCAGCAGTAATAAAAAGCCATTAAAACACATTAAAACACTGATATTTTTGGTCAACGTGACCCTGGAAAAACCCCCTACAACTCTTGGGGAAAACCAGTTTGAGAGCTCTTCTTTATTTCTGAAAAATGTCTTTTTACAGCAAGAAAATTTCAGCAAAAAATTACAGCAAAATAATTTTTTCAGCAAGCAAACTTATCCATTTTCAGCCCAACGGACCACCTGGAAACTTCTCTGTTTTCAGCAAAAAATCAGCTTTTTCTGCTTGTTCTTGCTGTTGTTCTGCTTGTCTTTCTGCTGTTCTGATTTTGCTGAAGAGATGCCTTGTATGTGTGCCAAACTACTGCCTCTTTCTCCTTATTGTCCAGAAATCTTCATTGCTCTCTTGCTCTCCTTCTCCCAATCTGCTCATAAAAGAATGAATGATCTTTTCCTCCTTTTCCTCCTTTAATATAACTCCAAGTGACTTTTGGGTGATCCA